>JAQOOD010000003.1:23714786-23850267 GCA_029633175.1 Citrus glauca | reverse complement strand
TTATTATCTTCGACGACAGTGACTGCCATTTGATGAATTAATTATGACAAGTGGAAGTTTATATACACATATTATACACCTATAAATATCCAACGGTCACTTAACCAAAGGACAAATAATGGGGCTTGTTACTCTAATGCAACGTAGTCGTGGCCAATTTATATACACATATTATATTTCATAAACCATTTCTGGGAAGATGCTCGAACGGGAGTTTCCTAGGCTTTTGAATAAACTAAAGAAGCCCATTATTCTCCTCGACGATAGTGACTGCCATTTGAAGAATTAATTATGACAAGTGGAAGTTTATATCGAATGATTAATTATGCAAGTCGGTCAACACTAAGACTTGCTTTAATCTGGGATACAATCATACAACAGAGCTGAGGATGAGGAGCTAGAAAGTTGCGTGAATTTGATTAACTACTACTTTACCTTGAGCATATGCTTCATTGGAGAACCAACAAGCTGTAAGTTTTATCTTGTACATTTCTCTTCTCCTTTCCGAGTTAATTTACATTTCCTGTGTGTTTAAAAAATGAAGCGAAGCTTGAATGTTAATTTTGTATAAACTCTTTGGCTTTAATTAAGATTTGCTTAGGTAGAGGTCGGGGCGCACACTCTCTTATATATCAGCACCTGAAAAAAATTTCTAATTACATTTCTGGATTTATTAGGTAAAATGTTTTCTTACGGGGAGAAAAAAATTAAGAAGCTGCGGATCAGTTTTTTACTTTTTAAAAAGAGGATCACTAATAAATTTAATTTCGAAACCAGAAGCATTCTCATGTTAACTTTTTATGCTAGTAAATATCTTATTTATTGCAATTAAGATCTATGCACAAAGTATTTATTAAAAAAATATATGCCAAGTTCTTTTTGTTTATATATAATGTCAATGATTATTAGTAACCTTAATGTTCTTCTGAATTCTTTCTAAATGATATGTGGTTCTGGCACACTATTTTATTTAATTATATAATATCAATTTATTTATTTTTCATTAGTTATTAATAATTTATTATTTACTTTTATTGATCATTTTTTAAAATTTTAATTAAGAAAGTTAAGTAAAAATTAAATGGAAGTAATGGTAGAAAATATTAAAATTAATAAATAAAAAATATTTTATTTATTGTGATGCAACTTATGCAATATAATATGACGTACGAAACACATCCTAAATTAATTATACAACTTTGAGTCTTTGACACTTGATATATACATTTTCGTTTTTTTGGTGCCCCTAGTTTTGGATGAATTTTTTCGTTTGCATTGTATTCTTCCCAAGATGTCAGTGTCAAATTTTTCATTCAGTTTCAGGAACAAAGATAATGGCTTCCACAAGTATCCAAAACGCCTTTCTTAATTTCTTTCATGGGATAAGCTCACATATTTAAAACTGTAAGCCATTAAAACCGTGCGATTTTAAAGCTTTTCTGTACTTTAAAATTTCGGACCAGAAAACTACTTTATTCTTATATATATATATATAAGTAGAGTTTGTGATAGAAATCTATAATTTCATCGTAAATTTTTTTTAAATAATTAATTTTAGTTACGTAATTCGGTAAACTTTTTGCCAAAATTTTGATCTTTTGCGATCACATTTTAAAGTAGTTGACACTGAACTAAAAATAAAATATTTTTTATTATTAAAATAAACCATAATACAAGAATAAAATCTCAGTATTTTAGAGGATTACAATGGGATACAGAAAATTCAACACTCAAAGATAACTTGCAAGAGATAACTAGACTCCGACTCAATAAAGCTCACCATTCAAGATGATTACAAAGAGATATGGATATTCACCACTCAAAGATATCATGTGAGAGATATAAAGCACTTTGACTTACCAAATCTCATTATTCAAGAGTATTATAAAGAGATATAGATAGTCACCACTCAATATGATTTCCTACAAGAGATATTGGGCTTTTTAATCTATCACTCTAAGAAATTCACCCAAAAAATAAAGAGTTACATAAAAAGAACTCTAAACACAAAAGCACCCTTTTAAGTTACATCTAAAAATCACATACTCATCTTAAAATTACTACCTATTACTTTTATATAGACAATTTGAAATATTCCTCCAAGCTTAAGATATGATTGTCATTAGAAATCAAATCAAACTTAAAATGAAGGTCTTAGCTATAATAAATCAGAAGTGAGCAAAGCAAAACTTAATTTATTTTCAAAGAAAATTTGATTGCAAAGACCTAAATTATTTTAGTGAACATTATTGTATCAGCATGCACATTTAGTGAATCAATGGCTCCTTGAGAAAGAGCTGATTCAGATCTGACGCCATAATGATTTGAAAATATTATGAAAAATTTTAAACTTATTTGTTTTCCTTGTATACAAACGTGAGTTCTAGGGGTCCATATACACTAAGGATCCTTTGATTTATTGTCGCCTAGTAGAGTGTGCTTCTGCGATTCAAACACAGGAAACTATCTTTAGGAAAAAAATATTTTTCCTCTTTCTGATCTCTAGCTCTTTCTTTAGCCCTTGTTCCTATGGGATCCTAAAAATGGCATGCATTGCCCTTCTCCTCCTCCTCCTCCTCTTGAATTTAATATTTATAGTCAAATATTTGCAACAAAATTCAACAAAAGACGGCGCCGACCACAAATTGTTTTTACTAGGCATGAATCTAAGATGAGACCTTTTATGAGTTATCATTTTCCATTTTTCTAATTACTTTTTGCTGAAATTTCCCTGTTCTCTAAGATTTTTCATTTTGCAATTTTCATATTTGTAAGGCCTGAATCTCTACTAACAGAGAAAATTGTCGGAGAAATTTTGAAGAGACTAAATGATATGTATCCAACTGATAACAAAGACCTGATTGGAGTAGAATCAAGCATACGGCAAATTGAATCATTATTAAGCACAGGATCCAAAGATGTCTGCACTTTAGGAATTTGGGGAATCGGTGGTATAGGAAAGACAACACTTGCTGGTGCCATTTTCAACAGAATCTCTAACCAATTTGAAGGTTCTTACTTTCTTCAAAATGTTAGAGAAGAATCCGAAAGAACTGGTGGCCTGTCTCAGTTGCGACAAAAACTTTTTTCTGGGTTATTAGAGGATGAAAGTCCAATTGTTGGCATTCCAAATGTTGGCCTCAACTTTAGAGGTAAAAGGCTTAGCCGCAAGAAGATTATAATTGTTTTAGACGATGTTACTTGTTCCGAACAAATAAAATTCTTGATCGGAAGCCTTGATTGGTTCGCTTCAGGGAGTCGAATAATAATAACAACAAGAGATAAACAGGTGCTTAAAAACTGTAGAGTGGATGGAATATATGAAGTTGAGGCATTGCTTGATTATTATGCTCTTCAGCTTTTTAGTCGACATGCCTTTGGACAAAACCAGAACGCTGATCCAAGTTATAAGGAGCTGTCAGATAGGATAATAAAATTTGCTCAAGGTGTTCCATTAGCACTTAAAGTTTTGGGTTGTTTTTTGTTCGGAAGGAAAATGGAAGAATGGGAAAGTGCTGCAAATAAGCTGAAAAAAGTTCCTCATTTGGATATCCAAAAGGTGCTAAAAGTAAGTTATGATGGGTTGGATGATGAAGAGCAGAACATATTTCTAGATATTGCGTGTTTTTTCAAAGGAAAAGATAAAGATCTTGTAGTAGAGTTCCTAGATGCTAGTGGTTTCTCGGCAAAAATAGGCATAAGTGTTCTTGTTGATAAGTCTCTCATAATCATATTAGAGAACAAGATAACAATGCATGATTTGCTACAAGGGATGGGTAGAGAAATTGTTCGACAAGAATCTATCAAAGATCCTGGAAAACGTAGCCGGTTGTGGAATCATGAGGATATTTATCATGTTTTGACAAGAAATAAGGTAACACATCCAAATTTACAAACTGTTAGACAAACTAATGTGTCACAAATGCAGTGCTAATTTGTGTTCTTTTCAGGGGACCGAAACAATTGAAGGCATCTCCTTGGATATGTCAAAAGTCAAAGACATAAACTTAAATCCACAGACTTTCACAAAGATGCATAAATTGAGATTCTTCAAATTCTATAACTCAGTTGATGGAGAGCACAAGAATAAGGTGCATCATTTTCAAGGCCTGGATTATGTTTTCAGTGAGTTGAAGTACTTTCATTGGAATGGATACCCATTGAAAGCAATGCCATCGTATATTCATCCGGAGAATCTTATTGCACTTGAAATGCCTCATAGTAGTGTTGAAAAACTGTGGGGTGGTGCTCAGGTACTGTTAATTTCTGAATTTGGGTAAAATTTCGATGAGGTCCTTAAAGTTACTGATTAATATTATCTTATTTCGTTCCTTCTTGCAGCAACTTGTTAACTTAAAATATATGGATCTGAGCCACTCCAAGCAGCTAACTGAAATCCCAGACCTTTCACTGGCCTCAAATATTGAGAAGTTGAATTTAGATGGTTGTTCGAGCTTGCTTGAGATTCACCCATCGATTAAATATTTGAATAAGCTTGCTATCCTGAGTCTAAGGCACTGCAAATGCATTAAGAGTGTTCCTACAAGCATTCACTTGGAATCTCTGAAACAGCTTTTTCTCTCTGGCTGCTCAAATCTGAACACGTTTCCAGAGATCGCTTGTACGATAGAAAAATTGTTTCTAGATGGAACTGCAATTGAAGAGCTACCCTTGTCAATCGAGTGTCTGTCAAGACTAATTACATTGAATCTTGAAAACTGTTCAAGGCTCGAGTGTCTCTCAAGCAGCCTCTGTAAGTTGAAATCTCTTCAGCATCTTAATCTCTCTGGTTGCACTAAAGTTGAGAGATTGCCTGACGAATTTGGAAATTTAGAGGCTTTGATGGAAATGAAAGCTGCGCGAAGTTCTATAAGAGAAGTACCATCATCTATTGTACAATTGAACAACCTTCACAGCTTATCATTTGCGAGATACCAGAGTAAGTCACACATGGGTTTGCGACTGCCTACTATGTCAGGCTTGCGCATTCTGACAAATCTAGATCTCTCCGATTGCGGCATCACGGAATTACCCAACAGTCTTGGCCAGTTATCCTCATTATATATACTGTTTCTAGATAGAAACAATTTTGAGAGAATTCCGACAAGCATCATACACCTTACAAATTTATTCTCGCTCAAGTTAAGCTATTGTGAGAGGCTTCAATCCTTACCAGAACTTCCATGCAAACTAAGCGACATGGATGCAAATTGTTGTACATCACTAAAGGAATTATCAGGTTTATCTATTCTATTCACACCAACAGCATGGAATTCACAGGGACTCAACTTCATCAATTGTTTCAATTTGGATGGAGATGAGCTCAAAGAAATTGCCAAAGATGCCCAGCTGAAAATTCAGCTTATGGCAACGGCTTGGTGGAATGAATATCATAAGGTGTCTCCCTTGCAGTGACTCTTTTTGTATAATCTTAATTTTACTTTTTTGGTATATTTTTACGAAATTATTTGTTATCGACAGGAATCATATGAAACACCTTTGGGTTGCATCAGTTTCCCTGGTAGTGAAGCTCCAGACTGGTTTAGCTTTCAGAGTGCAGGATCTTCCACTATTCTCAAGCTGCCGCCCAGTTTCCTTCAGTGATAAATTTGTTGGCATTGCTTTGTGCGTTGTTGTAGCGTTTCGAGACCATCAAGATGAAGGGATGGATCTTAGCATTTGCTATGAATGCAAACTCAAAGCCAGAGATGATACCTGGCACGTTGCAGAAGGCACTTTGTTTGGCAGGGGCGGTGGTTATGTGTTGTCCGATCATGTATTTTTGGGGTATGATTTTGCTGTGCTTTCTAACAATTTTGGTGAATATTGTCACCATAACAAGGAGGCCGTCATCGAGTTCTATCTCTTGAATACTCATGATTTGGGACGTAGAGACTGCTGTGAGATAAAAAGGTGTGCAGTTCATTTACTGTATGCCCGAGATTTTGGGGAATCAATGGAATACCCTAGTGAAAGTTTCAGATCCGGCGAGGGAGACGAGCCACACCCAAAGAGAATGAAAATTTTCAAAGCTCCAGAAGTTGATTGGGTAGTGCCGATGTTTATATAGGCCTTGTTTTGCTTGTACCTGTGTTTATATTACTCCTTACCTCAGATTTACAAACTAGTACATTGGAAAATTTGCAATGCATCCATTCCATTGAAAATTTGAGGTTACAGAAGTTAGTACACTTAACTTTGATACTAATGGATGCTGCATTTGTGCAATATATGAATAGTACCTTTCATTTTCATATATTTTCCCATTCATTATAATCTCCACACCATTGGCTGAAATCCTAGCTAATTTTTTTAAAAGATAACACCCAAAAATGAGTACCCATATTAAAACTATCATGTTCATATATATATATAGAACTAATAGAGACAAAAGATCAGCTATAGAAATTAGCAGAGAAGATTTCACATGCCAAAGACTAGCCTCAGCTATTATTGTGGAGTTCAAGGCAGCGTCAGAAGAATTTTATTTTATATACATTTTGTCCTAATTTTATTTGTAGATTATAAACCTATAATGTTGTGAGCAAATTTTTGAATTATTGCATTCAACATAATATGTGTTTATAATTTCTCCTTTAATTACAATGAAAAATCATTCATCCTTTCGCAGCTAACACTATTATGTTACACTAAAATACAACAAATATATACATTTGCAAACAAATGATAATATAGGAGGTTCCAGGAGCTTACTTGATGATTCGGAAGATAAGAAAAATGTCTCTGTTATGACAATGACGAACTCATTTCTCTAAATCTGTGAGCCTCTTCAATGCAACCAAAACGTGTAAGAATTTCAATCATTATCAAGTAATGTTCTTCCAATGCCTCAATTTTATACCCACGTGACATTACATTGAATATCCGGCAAGCTTCATCTGCAAATCCAGCTTGGTTGCAAATTGATAGAAGAACTTTGAAAGTGAAATGGTTTGGTGTAAAACCACCATTTCTCATCTTATCAAAAAGACTAAGTGCTTCTTGACATAAGTCATTATATCCATATGCTTCAATAATGGCAGTCCAAGTTATAGAACCTTTGACAGGGACTGCATCAAAGACCAGCTTTGCACATTCAAGAAATCCACACATCCCATACATTTTGATATTTTCAGCAGCAACAAAAGGAACCGACTCAAAATCTTTCTTCAAAACTTGTCCGTGAATTTCCTTCCCAAGCTTCAAAGCTTTAAGTTGACCAGAAACACTCAACATTCTTGCCATTGCAACAGAATCAGGCCTGTGCTTTGACAACTGCATTGACCTAAACACACCAAGTGCATCATCCAAACGTCCATTTTCAATGCATGAATCAATCATGGCAGTCCATGAAATCACATTCCTCACCTCCATCTCATCAAACAATTTGAGAGAATAGTCCAAGACACCACACTTAGAGTACATTATCATCAAAGATGTAATTATTGACACATTGGGGAGGAACTGATTCTTGACAGCATAAGCATGAATCTCCTTCCCGTGATTCAAAGCCTTCAACTGAGAACAAACCGGGATAACAGTAGCAACTGTGACAACATCAGGCCTGAACCCTTCCTGCTGCATCCAAGCTATTGATCTCAAGGCCTGCTCGAGCCTCCCATTGGAGACATAACCCGACATCAAAGCAGTCCATAAAATTTCATTCCTCTCCTCCGTTTCATAAAACACCCGCCTAGCAGAATTCATATCTCTACACTTACAATACATATCAACCAAGCTAGACCGAACAAACAACTCCTCTGAATATCTCTCATTTTTCAACACATAAGCATGAACCTCTTGTCCTAGTTTCCGCGCCCAAGCTTCCCCAATCACAGGGAGTAATATAGTTAACACAACAGAATTCGGATATATCCCTTCACGAATCATCCACCTGGCACAATCCAAAGCTTCCCAGCGCAATCTATTATGGGCAAAACCCGCAATCATGGACCCCCACACAACTATATCTCTGTCATCAGTTTCATCAAACACCCTCCTAGCGAGCTTAATTTTGCCACATTTGAAATACATATCAATCAAACTGGTCCTAAGAATCGAATAATCAACAAAACCATTCTTGATTAACAACGCGTGTGTCTTCAAACCTTGCATAAGCGCAGACGCACCCGCGAAACTCTTAATCACACAAGAGAAAGTATAAACATTCAATTGAACACCCAACTCACGCATTTTCATATAATTGAAAAGAACATCGCGATACCTCTTTTTCCCGGCAATGACAGCACCTCTAAGCAAAGCATTCCAAGGATAAACACTCTCACTAGAACTTTCATCAAATACTTTCTCTGCATCCTCAAAGGACCCACAAGAGGTATACATTTTCACAAGTTTCGTTCGCAGAAACCCATTATTCTCCAACCCATTAATCCGAATATGGGTATGAATTAGTCTCCCTTCCACTAACGATCTAGTTCGAACACAAGCAGTAATAAGAGCATTGAACGTGGTGACGTTAACAGGGATACCTTGCTGGTCCATGTAGTCCAAGATGACAAGGGCCTCCTTGAGCTTGTTTTGCCTCGCGAGTCTTTGAATGTCCTTGTAAATGGCACGTGGGTTCTTTTCGTGGAGCGGTAACGACGATGGAAATGCATCTTTTTCGGCGGATTTTTTGGTGTGGTGCTTCTTACGTTTTTGGAAGTACGTTGATTGGGGTTTTGTTGCTGAAGCTTTGAGTTTGAAGAATTGGTGGTTGTTGCTGATAGGATTTGGAGGGAAACTGTGAACACAAAGCGACAGAGAGAGAGCTAGCGCCTGTGTGCTTTCCATGATTGACTTTCTTGATTAGTAAGAATAAAGCTAATGTGAAATTCAAATTACCAACTTCTTGAGATATTTTTTTTTAACATATTTTTTTAATTTAGCTATTAATTTTTAAATTTGGAGAAATTATTTTAAGAGAACACATGAGATTTTTTTTTATTTTTTTTAATTTAGATACTAATTTTTTAAAATTCTAATAAAGATTTCATTTCATGATATTAGATAATGAGTAGTTGTCTGCTAAATATAATACTTAAAGTTTATAATTAGTAGAGGCTAAATAGTGTATAATGAATGAATTAATGAAATAAATTTGTGATTCTACTCACAAGAACAATAGATTTTTTTTCCTTTTTAATTGCAAAAAATATGATAATGTTTTTTATTACTTTCTTTTAATATTTGGGATTGGAGTTTTTTTACAACTGAGTTTTATGAAATTAATGACATCAAATTTTTCTAATTTAAAATAAACTAGGAAACTCATAAAATACAACAGTGCAATTCCAATGCATTAGTTTTAAACTTTTTAACAGTTTCCATTTTTCATCTCACTCAATCAGCACTTCGGCAGCATTATCGACCATGCTGATGACGTCCAGCATATCATTATCCTCCCTCCGCACTTCTCCTTCTTCCCTTCTCCCTTGCTTAAATCAGACAACGTTTTCATATTCAAATTCAACAATCTCCAGTCACTTTATGTCAACACCTACAACAAGAAAGCATTTGGCCCCACTGAGCAAGCTGAGGATCTCCTCATCAGAAAATAATCGGACAGCTGTCGACGTGGCATCTCCACCGCCGACGACCAGTAACGCTGATGGCGATGACGGTGGTGGGGCGGATGTTGTTAGGAGATTCTATGATGGTATCAACGGCCGTGATCTTGCCTCCGTGGAGGAACTCATTGCTGACGACTGTGTCTACGAAGACCTTATCTTTCCACGTCCATTCGTTGGCCGTAAGGTAACCAACGCATGTGCGTGTCACGTGGTTTGCCCAAACTGATCATGTTATTACTTCTATTACCACTTTTTCACGGCGATCAGCAATTTAGTCCTTAAAATACCATTTCAGTCCTTGATAAATTTTTAATGTGTTAACTTCATCTCAGACGTCAAAAGCAATAACAAATACACACACAGGGTTATCATTTAAACATAAAAACAATTAATTTGTCTGGTAAATGTTGCATTTATACCTTAACGGTGCGTGTATTCTCCACTAATGTTTTAACATTAAGAATGAAAATATTAAAAAAAATTATCAAGATCAAAGTGGTAAAATAATTTAAATGAAGGACTAAAGGGTCATTCCCGTTCTTAACATTGATAAAGGTTTAAAATTTATTTTGGTGCTTCTCTGTAGCTTGAGTTCCAAGAAAATTTAGATAATTTTTGACTAATTTGTTGAAAAAATATGTAATGAATCCACTATATAAATATGCAACATTGAAAAATTGAAAGTAGTTTGAGGCTTTTTATAGGATTGATGAAGTCTAGAAAGATTATTACATATTTTCTGGCTAATTCGCACAAATGTTTGTGTAAGAGGAATTTTCAGTACTAAACTAGAAGATCATAGCAAAGACAAAGATAATATTGAAGTTGGGATAAAAGAAAATCAATTTCTGAGCTCCAAGAGATCACAGGAACTCGATCATTTATCTGCAATTTATTCTGCTTTTTGACCTTAAAACTAGGTATCAATTTTTGATCTCTCGGTCTAAACTCAATTTCTCTTCAATCTGTCCGTAGGCAACTCTAGACTTCTTCAAGAAGTTCAGTGATTCTATCAGCTCTGACTTGCAATTTGTTATTGATGACATTTCTGCTGAAGATTCTTCAGCAGTTGGTGTTACATGGCATTTAGGTATTTTAGAGAATATATTTTGTTATATAAATCTTGATTGAATGGTGCATTTTAACTTCTTTAAATGTTACTTTTTTCCTTGATGAATTTAATAACCGAAGGCAATATTGACAGAATGGAAAGGAAAGCCATTTCCTTTCAGCAAAGGTTGCAGCTTTTATAAACTGGAGGTTGTGAGTGGCAAGAGACAAATAACGTGAGTCAAAGCTTTTGTGTTCAATTAATTATAGTTTTTGGTCGCCTATTTTTGGTTTTTTAGCAAAAGGTAAACACATTTTTCAATTGCCTATTTTCTGGAGTTGCAAATCCAGTAGCCTCTTATTCCAGCCTTGAGATATATGGCCAAGGGATTTCTTTTCATTTGAGAATTATGATCAGTTAAAACATGTAGTTTCTACTTTCAAGCATTAACAAATTGAAATTACGAATTGTTACTGAAGATACTCACGTTGTCATCTAAAATCAGCTATGGACGAGACATTGTTGAACCTGCATTCAAGCCTGGGGAGACAGCTTTGGTATGTACATACATCAGCCTTCATTCTATAACACAATCTCAAAATGCTTTTAGTCCTAATTCACCAGCTATTGTAGAATATGTACCAAATCCTTTAACCATCTGGTTTGTTATTTTTTTTACTTGTAAAATATGGATAAATGAATTATTGTATCTATCTCAAGGTTTCCCCAAAATTAACTACAATGATCACCTGGTCGATTGTCAGATTTTTGTCAGAGATTTTATATAGTTAATGAGACAGGTATCAAATGTATGGTAGTCATCTGATGAGAATTGGTTTATCATGTTCCCCTTGGATTGAAAGTTGTAAAATTTGGCAAGTTACTTTTCCATTTTTCTCAAGTCTGTCAAGATGCTAGTGAAAGTTGAGTTGCAAAGAGTAATACTAGAAGTGGATGAATTATGTATTCACTTGTATGCTTATACAGAGTATTGATCCTCCTCAAAACTCTTTTTTCTGAGTGCAGGCTGCTATCGGGGCTGTAACTTGGCTGCTGCAACAATTTCCCCAGCTAGCAGACCGGCTGTAATTGAAAACAGTATTTCACTTCAGCCAAATTAGTAGGTCCAGTTGTATACATTACTACCTATATCAGCATGAAGAAAAAACTAAATCTCTGATCCATATTTTGTAAGTACCACCAAATGGTCTTTGACAACGTGAGCTATTTTTTATGTGTATAAAGTACGTCTTTCCCATGTAATTCAAGTTAGCTGAATGAAATGAGCAAGTATCATATTTTCAACTGCCAATATAATTCTACATTCACAGTTGCATAATGTATTGAGCCATATGATACATCACAAAGGAGAAAGAAAATTATAGCGGATATCGACTACATGTGGCATAATCAGTATAAAAATACTCTTCTTCATCTTTTGCAAATCATATCGATCTGTAATTGTTGTTAAATTATACATTATGAATACAAATGCAATATTGAGCCTGATCATAGATGCACCTGTTTTCATAAAGGAGTGCCATTATCATTTCCTCTCCGCGCATGGCGAAAGCAGCAAGAAAAAACTGAGCTGCCAAAAGAATTTGAGATTCAGAGGGATGGAATTTCGATAGTTCTATTTGACAAAAGCTCTCCCATGTTGAGCTCCAATGGTAGTAAGTTGCTTCAAATAGGAAAATAAACAAGACTCCAGGATTTTGACAAAATAATCTACTTTCATCCAATTTCTTCAACAATTTCTTCCTCTGAACAAAATTCCTCCTTAACAACATAACCAGCATCTTTCATTAGCTCAGTTAATCCACCCAATAAAGGGTAAATCTCTTGTGCCTGAACGTTTGATGTATCGTCCACCAAAAATGGAGAAAATACACTGCCCGCATCAACCCAAGCGCAACCAGGAATCTTCCTTACGCCCAAGTCTCTCATGCATGTCCTCACCTTCGCTAGCTTATCCCAACAACCAGCAGCGGCATACGTATTTGCAATCAGCACATAGTAACCTGAATTTTCAGGTCTTGTTTCCAATAATTTCTCCGCTGCCCATTCCCCAATACCTGTATTTCTATGTATTTGGCAGGCACCTAGGAGAGTAGCCCACATGGCAGAGGTTGGAGTGTAAGGCATTTTTGTGATGATCTCCTTTGCTTTATTTAACAAACCAGCCCTTCCATATAGATCGACCATGCAAGCAAAGTGTTCCAATTGGGGGAATATACCATAGACACTAGTCATCCTTTCAAACTGCTTCTGACCTTCAACCACTAGACCTGAATGACTGCAAGCTGATAGAACTGCAACCATGGTAACATGGTCTGGTTTGATTTGATTCTTGTTCATCTCTTCAAATAGTTTCAGAGCTACTCGCCCCTCTCCCTGGATTCCATATCCAGCAATCAACGAAGTATAAGTCACTTCATCCCGTTTGCTCATCAAATCAAACACGCTTTTTGCTTCTGGAACTTTTCCCGATCTTGCATACATCTCCACAAGAGAATTCCATAATAACAAATGTTCGTTAAACATCGCACGCCTTAGAATGTAGCAATGGAACTCTTTACCATGTTGTAGATTAGCTACTCTAGCACAAAGAGGGAGAATGCTCGCAATTGTCACATAATTTGGTTCCACCCCAGAACGAAACATCTCTCTAAAAAGGAATGCAGATTCCTCAGCATGATCCAAGTGAGTGTAACCAGAAAGCATGGAGTTCCAGGTGATTATACTTTTTTCTGCTGTCATCTTAAACAAAATATAGGCATGCCTAAGGTCCTTGCATCTTGAATACATAGTGATCAATGCATTCCGAACATTCTCATACTCACCATAACAGCCACGAACGGCAGAACCATGAATCTCTTTACCCAATTTTAAGGCCCCAATATGGGAACAAGCTCCTAAACCAATAACAGTTGCAACTGAATCCAAATAGGTTTCCTGTGTTCTCATCCGGGATAACAACTCAAGGACACCCTTGAAATTGCCTGTTCGCAAGCAACCTCCGGCTATGGTGTTCCAAGTTATGACATTAACTTCAACACCTTCCTCCTGCATTTCGACAAACAGCTGAAAAGCCTCCTTCCACAATCCCTTGGAAGCATAAGCAGAGATCATCGTGTTCCAAGAAACAGCATCTCTCTCGAGCATTTTATCAAACAACCTCCGCGCAACATTCACTTGCCCGAACTTCCCATACATTGAAACCAGTGCATTATGCACAAACAAGCTCCATTCATGACAAGCATCAATACAACTATGAACCACCCTTCCAAAATCCACATCCATCATTTCACCACATGCCTTAAGCACAGACGGGTATGTAAAATTATCCCCTCTAATCCTCCTACTCTGCATTTGTTTATAAACACACAACGCCTCTGCGTAAAAGCCATCTTTAACATACAAAGATATAAGCAGATTCCAAGGCAAAGGGTACCGGATATTAGAATTTTCAACAAGAAAACAAGCATTATTATAAAGACTAAAGCTTGCGTAAAACGTTACAAGCTTGGGAACCAAAACGGGATTTTTTTCCAAACCCAAAGCTATTGCACAAGCATGAAGCTGCTTCCCCTGCGCCAGTGCTTTAACCTTACCACAACAAAAAATAATATGAGCAAATGAGTCTAACACAACATCATGAGAGGCTGCAGTAATCCTGACTCGAGTAAAAGCTTCGAATGCTTTCGATAAATTGCCTCGGCCTGCAAAATCTTTGAGAGTTTCAAGAAGATTAATTCTCATAATATGTTCATTATTGATGGGCTGTTTCCATTTCTTGGGTATAAATTTCTCAAGTTGAGACACAGAGAGGCCATTGAGGATGAGACGAGATGAAGATGGCGGCATACACTAACATGGTAAGTGGCAAGTGAGAACATCGCTGACAATTCACTCTCATTTGCTGGTTTGTGAAATTTTGACCAAATGGGTGGTTTCGATTTTTTATTATTGAGCTTTTAGTTAGATGAATGAGTGATAGTCATCGGCGCCGGCAGCTTTAATCGGGTGGCCTTGCCACCTCCTTCAGGAAAAATCGAGGGCTTATGCGGGGTTTTAGGCGACTTGCAAAAGAAAGTCATGCACTTTTGCTTTGAAAATTACATTTGAATCCTTATAATTTATCATAATATATGTTTAGAACCTTATGTTTCTCAAAATCTCATTTCACCGTCCACGTGGTTGTACCTTTTTTTAATTTTTTTTTATTTTGTTCCCGTGTCTTTTCACTTTACTATTCTTGAATGGCAAACATTGCAAAATTTAGCGAAGCCTTCATACTCTATGTTTCATTTTGACTTGAGAAGAGTAATGTATTCCTATATTTAGGAAAAGGGCTGTACTACGTGAAATTTTAATTAGACTACAAATAAATAAAGTTATGATATGCATATATTTATTTTAAAGAACCAACACTCAATTAATGATTATATAAAATTTAATTAGATATATCATACTTATAGTAATTAGTCATGTTATCTCAAGATTTATTTTAAAATTCCTTCTGATTACGTGCCTTTAAATTATACTTCCAAGTCCCAACTATAAACATGATTGCAAACTAACGTTTGCTGCAGCAATTTTAAATATAACTAAGGCCAATTTGAAAATATTGTAACTTTTAAAATAATTATTGTTAGTTGTACTGTAAAAATAATTAGCTGTGAAGAAAATCAGTTAAGTATTTGTTAAATTTTATTTTTAAAATTATTATGAGTTTCGAAAGGGATAAAATTTACTTATACATATAAAAGCATGTGCATATAATATTTCTAATTGTGTATTATAATAATTTTTTACTAAAATAAAATTTATAATATATTAATTTTTTTATCTTAAAGCAATTGATAATTAATTTTTAATATAGTAAAATAAATTTAATAATAATTCGACCAATAAATTGATATTAATAAATCTATATTGATGAATTATAATAAAATGTCTTAAAATATTGAATAATAAAATATATTAAAATATATATTTTGTTTCCAATTTGAATAAGGATAATTTTAGATTTAGATAATAATTTTAAGGAGATTTTTGAAATTATATTAAAGGATAAAATTGATTTTCAAAATCAAAAGCTAAAAGTTACTCATTCCTTATTTTTCAAATTCAGATATAAAAAGAACTGATTTTGACAAAAGTGATTATAATTTTTTTTATCAAACACTAAAATTAACTTTTAAATTTTTAAAATTACTTTTAATTCTCCTAAAAACAAAAACAATCTCATACGGCCATAAGTCACAAATTTTATTACATCCTTTCATTAACCAGATCAGCTTTAACTACAAACTTATTATCCTTGGTCAACCTAATGACTTATACAATTATATATTGATCTAAAAGAGGCTTAAATCAATGATCATCGCCGAGATGTCCTCCAAATTGGCAAGATTTGGAAGCACCCTGCAGGCCAGGCACCCATAAGCTCGGCAGCATCAGCACTTTTCTTGGATGCTCGTAAGGCAAGAACAAGCCATAAGCAGTGCATGCCATAAGTGACTGATTAAGCTTTAAATCAAATTAGATTTATGGCATAAGTTGAGAACCCAAGGCCCAAGCCACTTTCATCTTTATAAACATATCTGAATTATATATGTATATTGCCTTTTTATTTCGAATGGACATTTATTACATTCTCAATTTGGTATTTAATAAGAATACTCATTAATAAAAAAAATCATTGGATATAATTCTTTTATTAATTTTAATATTACAATTATTATTGTTTTGCTATTTATAAAAATTGTATAATACTAAAGGACAACAAAGAGTATTATTGTATATCATTTTACTATTATAACTTTACAAAAACTTTTCATTTTACTATTTTTCTATCAGAATTGTTAATTGATTAATAAAATATTAATTTTATCTTTTAATATAAAATAAATAAATGGAGGTATCAAATAGTAGATTAAAAAATTACTGTTATGCTCTTAAATTATTAAATAATAATTTTATCTGTGAATTTATTATAACTAAAAAAATAAATTAATCCACTGGGGGCAATATTATAATAAAATAATCATTTTATTCTTCTTCCATCTCTCTCTCTCTCTCTCTCTCTCTCTCTCCCTCTCTTTTTAAGTATAATTATTTTTAACGTATAATGACAGCACTGCCATTGTAATTTTAAAGTATATACAATTTAACTTTCGTAAAGTCGTTTTGTCCTTTCAGTGTCAGCATTGCATTAACAGTGTCAGCATTAGATTAACGGTTATTATGTAGTTATTTAATATTTTATAATTTTTTAAAGTTGTGAAATGACTTTAACTGTTAATATTATAAAAAAAAATTTGTTTGATTTAGACGTTCAGTTGTTGGGTGACCGTTGAACCACTTGACTCGACGAATGTCCAGGAGTGACACAGTTGCACCGCCAACCACATGTGCAAGTCACGTGGCAAAAGCAATAAATAGGCGACAATATTCTACGCGCTAAAGACCACAAAACGGGCGAGGGTAGGCGTCGTTTTGTCCCTTGATTGCGCCGCCACGGAGGTTCTGAGGCACCGCTAACCAATCCTCGGTGTCTCCGCCCTCTCGTTTCTCTCTGCGTCGAGTAGAACAAAACGATCCGGAGCTCTTTCAAGTCCTCCTACGGCGTCGTTTTGCTCCGTCGATCACAATGTCGGCGATTTCAAACTTTGCCGCGTCTCCGTTGAGCCGGGGCGCCGTCCATTTCGCCGACAGGAAGCTAAAATTCGAGTCCTTTTTCTGTGTAAATTTGAGAATTTCGAGATCTTACGAGGTAAAAATTTTCAGCATTGCTGTACTGAGAATTCAGATATCTTCACTTGTTGCAGGCTGAATTTGAATGCAAATGTGTAATTGTTAGAAAATTACAGGCCAAGAAAATAAAAATTGTATGATTAGTGGAAACTTTTTTGCAATATGAATTTGGTAAAACCGTAATTATATTATTCTTCACTTGTAGAATGATGCATTACGTGTCTCTCGGTTAGATCCTGGTCAATCAAGCAGTGTTGCTAAACGTACAAATGTACGTATGGCATTAGTAGATGAGAGGCTTGCTCGAGTTGGCAAAGATGTGGCTGAGCCTTCTGGAGTCTTGGTAATAGAAAGCTGATGTTTGAAATATGCTTATGTTTGTTTACTTACCTTTCATTATTAGTTCTTCTTTTACAATATATGGTAAATAGTCTGATTTTTGTTTGCAGGCGTATGATCTTATTCAAGGAACACTTGTAAGTTCTATGAGTCCCTCAATTTACAGTTTTATAAAAGTTTTTTTTTTTAAAAAAAAAAAAAGAGATGTGCTAGTAGAGATGCTGACATTTTTGTTTGATCATTCTCACTGTATATAAGTATGCGTGTAAACTATTTGGTCTTGCAGGTAAGATGGAGCTCAATGATGGACAAATCAATACCGGATCCACCAACAGCTGTTCTCTTGCATGGCATTCTTGGGAGTAGGAAAAACTGGGGTATTTATTGTTAATTGTTTTAGTCTATTGCTATAGTTCTACTTGCCAAAATGGCTCAGAAACATAAATCGCATGGCTAAGAGAAATGGTTTATACAAGCAACATGAACAGACTAACAATGAGTTCTCCCATCTGATGTAAACAACTTGATAATATTTAGACATGTAATTGCAGTTTCTTGTCATTCTGTATGCACCTGTTTTTTGCATATGCTTGGCAATTTGATAAGTGCGGTTAATGAGCTAAAATGAATCTTCTATTGAGCTCCCTTTCTTGAATTTAAAGCACCTATTCATTTTAATTACTGGGGAAGATAAAAATTATATTAGAGTGTGATCTCTGAAACTTAACCCAATTGTATGTGACTTTGGCAACAAAAATAAGGATTGGCTTATTGTTTTGAGGTTTAAGCAGTGGTTTTTGGATGATAAGTCCTAAAGTAATAAATGGATGTGTACGGGTGTTCAGAGATAACAGTCACAAAATGTGGAGTTCAATGGGTATAAATTAATGCATGTCTTTTGTACTTCTGGGCTCCAGTTGTTACTTAAACACAAACTATTCTTTATTTGCCACTGTCTTTCTGAAATATATGTTTCATGTCCTGCTGTATTCATGGTTTTCTGGCTATAGTGTGGGCAATGCCAATAGTTATATCCTGAAAGGTCTAAATTAGTTAAAAACTGAATGTGCCACTTTTATTTTGTTTTATTTCTTTCATTAAAATGTTGTGAGCAAAGGGTTCCATTTCTCTCCTTTTCTCAGGATCATTTATCATAAATTGTAATAAAAAATGTTCCTCCTTGTAGCTGTTTCTTATAAAATAGTTGGTTTGAAATGTTTCTGATTAATGTTGAATAGTGCAGGAACTTTTGCCCGAAGATTGGCTCGAGCATATCCGACATGGCAGGTATTCTTAAATAAACTTATGCTTGCTAGATTATGCTATTTTGTGCCTGTAGATGTGTTGTTGAGTGTGTGTATGCATGTGACGTGTGTACGGAAAAAGTCACTGGAGTTGTAGCACTCTGTGCCTTGTACTACAGCATTCTTCACAAAATTCCCGTGGCAGTGATGTATCTTTTCATTGTTTCATTATTAATTCAGATAATATGCAATTTTTTTATCTGTAATATTCTTTTAGTGTTTCATTATTTAATTCAGATAATTTGTTACATGAGCTCTAATGTAATTGCTAATTTTGTGACTTTTTGAGAATCATGAGAAACTTACTTGTTCCTTGGGGTCCTGTTGATCCAGTTTCTCCTTGTAGACCTGCGATGTCATGGTGATTCCACATCAATCAAGAAAAGGGGGCCTCATACTGTTGCCTCAACCGCCCTTGATGTCTTGAAACTGGTGCGCAGTTCTCAAGTGTTGGTTATGTCTCTTTTGCAAACATTATGCCTTTACTCATTGTGCATTTTCTGAAACTGAGATCTCATACATCTTCAATTCAGCATTAGCTAGAACACTTCTCCTGCCATTTGCATTGTTTTGTATGGTTTCTGTATCATTTAATATGATGCATCTGCTTATGCACCAATGAATTCTATAATATTACCCACCAGTTGCTCATATACTTCCTTGTAACTTCTGGTAAAATGGCTTTAACTGGATTAGCCACCTCAATATGAAAATATATATCAGATTCAAGTTTGTTGGTCACTAGATGACTCCTGGATTTGGTAGTTAAATTTCATAATTTGTTGTGTAGATCTATAATGTCATCGAGTGTTGGATGAATGATTATGAAATTAACTTAAGATTATATAGTCTAATGTGTTTAGGAATAATGTAAATCCATTTCATTTAGTTAGATAATTTGTTGATCCTATAAAGCGTTAATGGTTGTTCTGCCTTGTTCTTGCGCCATCGAAAATAACATAATACGCTTTCTTAATCTAGAATTGGGGTTTGTAGCTTTCCTTTTCACCTGGCATATTATCTAGCACATTAGTAGTCTGACATGCCAGTGTTTTGGTGATTTATTTAGATAAAGTTAAGAGTTAATTCTTTTAGCTTTAGTTGGAATCCACGATTGATGTTATCATTCTGTCATTCGTGGCTTCATTTTCTCTTATACTGACAAAAGACAGTCAAGTTAGAAAATTTAAAATGCATATGCCTTTAATATGTTTATATTTAGTTCATATAATAGTAAGGTACTTGAAGATTTTTGTTTGATCCTGTGTTTATTTTAAGGTTAGTTTCATCAGGCCCATGCTCAAGATATTTATTATGTGAGTCACGTGCATCAATTTTTTTTTTTAAATACTTGTTTAATTCTCTTTTTGCTCTTTTCCCTTTCATAATTTGTGTAGAAATAAGTAAATAGATTAATGAATTAAAAAAATGAAATGTTTAGTTTTTCAGCTTAGGATGAGATGCATTCTTTTTTATCTTGTTGAAGTAAAAATATAATAGAATCCTATTGTTTAAAAGGGAAAAAAAATACATTTAGATGCTCCTTGATTGAGATTTTTTTGGCTTTTATTTTGTTTTTCTAAGTATTTATTTCATTTTTCTGATTGGGTTAGGTTGCTCAACTTAGAATAACACCCAGAGTTTTAGTTGGTCACAGCTTTGGAGGAAAAGGTATTTTAGATTTTTTCGCATTTAATTTCCTCAATGACAAACAATTGAATATGATAGTTAAATTACATAATTTTTCAGGTGGTTCAAGTGCTTAATATGCTTCATAATTATCTCTGCAGTTGTCTTGAGCATGGTGGAACAAGCTGCCAAACCTCTTGCACGCCCAGTCAGAGTAAATCCTCTCGCTAGAAATTTCAACTTTGATTTTAGCCTCTGAACTACAGATGCGATTTTGACTTTAATTGTTATTGAAACTTTTACAGTGTTGCAAACTTTAACACAGTGGTAGAATTCAAGGTCTTAGAGGTGTTAACTGCTTTTGTTTGCCACAGAGCTAGAATAATGAGGGTTTAATACGAAAAGGAAAAATGAGGGTTTAACCAATTCAGACAAATATCAAATTTTATTCTTGTGCTACTAAATACTCTCATGTCTGTTTTAAAAAATAAGAGTCCAAGACTTTAGTGTTTTTCATCATCCCTCCTGCCTTGATTATCAATTGAGGCAAAAAATGTGTCCCGAATTCTGTCCTGAACAGTAAATCGGGACCAAAAAAAGTATCCTTATCCTGTCCCGATTAAAATCACGATTCCGGATTGGGATCTCGAATTGTCCTGGATGGCACGAGTTTGTTGTCATACGCTGCAAATTCTGTTATAAACGACATGTCATATGCCTATGACCAACACGCCATATATCTTTTATTTATCAAACAGACTAGCCATACACACAAGACCGGCATGTCAAATCTATGTGATTCATCAAACCGACTTGTCATACAGGATTGGCAAATCCCGGCCTGTCTCATCTTGTCTCTTTGCCAGCCCTAGTCATCCCTTCATGCTTTCCTTTTAAGATTTAATTTGCTTGCTATGTTTCGTAATGATGCTTTTATCTTTTTCCTCTTATAATTTATTTTTGACAGGTATGGGTTTTGGATGCTACTCCTGGAAAAGTTAGAGCTGGTGGAGATGGAGAGGATCATCCTGCCGGACTAATTCATTTTCTTAGTAAACTGCCAAAGGAGGTGAGCTTTTATTTCTTGTTGTACTACAGTAAGTTATGATTTGCTTAAAAAATGATAAGAGCTTTGATTTCATGTTGTACTATGGTAAGTTATCGTTTGCTTAAAAAATGATAAACTAACGTGTACAGGTTAAAAATATGATTAAAGTCCTAACATGCTTCCTCCTGTGCAAGCATGTGGGTCAAACATTATCAAAGCCAGAAAGTTAACCACACAACTAATAAACTTATTATGACTCAATTAAAATGATTGTGGATCTAATTACCAGATTGCATGGTTTATCCGATAGCGGATAGCACGTATTTAAGTTCTAATACGTCCTTACTCAACCACATTGATTTTTGGGTTATAGATTATTTGGCATAATTCACACTGTACACTATTACATGATTCTTAAATTATACTGGATTAGAATTGGTGAGGATTTTGATGTATCTCTCTCTGTTTACACTCAAGGGATCTGTTCACAAGCTTGCATGTTAGGAGGCCTTGGATTATATTGGCTCAAAATAATTTAATTATGCACTGGGTTATTTTAATGATCAGATGATAAATTCATTTGGTAAATGTGCATCTATCAATGATGTAAAATTTTCTGATATTTTAAAAAAATGAAAACAGAACGAGAACTAATAAAAATTAATTGTTATATTTCATGTCTGCAGTAACTTATCCTTGCTATAAATTTTCTTTTTCAGTAATTTGTGGTAATTTGAGCTTCTGTTATTGATATCTCATTCAGGCATGGCATAATTGATATTAGCATTATGGAGATATTTGAAATTAAGTTTCACATATTCTTTAGTGACTTAATTTCAGTTCGCATAATCACATTCTTTTAAGAAAGCATCTTTGGTCAGACGTCATAATCCTTGCTGTAATGTCCTTGAATGCTCTGCCTTCTATCTCTATCCCTCTGTTCCCCTCTCTCTTATTTTGCGTATAGAAAGACACGTGTTTACTTGTAAAGTGACCATGTGGTTAAAAGGTCATTACAGTGTAAACATGAAGATGGTGCAAATCAAGTAGTTCTTAAGATATGGCTGACCCATTGTAGGATACATAATCTAGAAATGTAATGTGTTTTAATATATACTGACAGTATGGATTATTCTAGTGCTTTTGGTTTTATCAAATTGTTGAAATAGTTTTTTCCCTTATATTTCGTGTTTATAATCATGCTTTGGTCCATGATTGTAAGTATATTATGATCTTCCATTAAGACAGGTCATCTCAAAGCAGGAGATTGTGAATGCTCTCATTCAACAAGGCTTTTCCAAAGATGTGGCACAGGTATATTTCCAATTCTAATACTAATCTTAAATTATTGTCTAATCGTAATAAAAATTTGTAGAATTGAGGACCAATACGTGAATTTGCCATGTCATAAAAGAATATCTCCGTATCCATAGATTTCTGTTGAAGTTAATTATCACCAGCGACCAGACTCCTGTAAAGGCCACTCTGCACTCCAGCCTCTTTCAGAAAGGGTTATATGCTTAACAACCATCTCCGAAATTACTTCACTTTAATTTCTGTTTTCTGTTAACTTACATTCTTGGTTTGTTAGCTCTCAGTGGAAATCCCATTGTCAGAGTTTGTCCTTTTTATCTTCTTGGATTGCTTCATTCTTCCTTGTCTGTTCAACTGTGTTCTCCTAAGTCTTAACCTTCTCCTATTCTATGGATTACAATCTATGTTGTTTACTCTAGAACCCCTCAAGACAATTTTAGAGATGTTGTGTTTGCAATCTTATAGTTCATTTTTTTGGTTTGTGTCCAGTGGGTGGTAACCAACCTTAAACCAGCGGCGTCTTTTGGTTCGTCATCAAGTTTCTCATGGGTGTTTGATCTTGAGGGAATCGCTGAAATGTATCAGTCCTATGATGAAACAAATTTATGGTTTGTGCCATTTTGACTTCTTTATTATCATCATAGATGGGATGCGTGTTATAAGTGTTTTAGATCCAAATAATGCCCTTATATTTGTTTGCCGTTAGATCAAGTCATAGCAGTATACATTATTGTTCTCAAAGTTGCTTGCAACTAGCTTTCTAATCTGACCAATAATGTAGGAAACTCGTGGAAAACTTGCCTCAAGGTGTGCATGTAAATTTTTTGAAAGCAGAGAGAAGTTTGCACAGATGGGCCCTTGAAGATATCCAGAGAATCCATGCTGCCGAGGAGCTGGCTGTTGATGGGGGAGGTGGAGTTGAAATGCATGTCTTAGAAGATGCTGGTCATTGGGTATGTTGTCTCCACGCACTTTATTTCTCAATTTTCTCAAGTTTTGTAGTTATCGAAAGCATATACAGTGATGTTTAACTGTGTGTTTCTGCAGGTACATGCGGATAACCCTGATGGGTTGTTCAGGATTCTTGCATCGTCTTTTGAGGGATTCTAATCCTCACGGGAATTCATGCGCAATCCCACTTGAGCTGGCTTTCAGCTAAGTAACGCAAATCGTTACGTTCTCCTGTATTTGTATTGTAACATAGTGTGTAGAATTTTCATTTTTTTCCACTTTAGTTGTCAAATTTTGGTCAGAATTACTATTTAAACATTTGATATCTTATGTTTTCGCCCCTCGACCCTTTTCATTACCTTCCATTTTGATTTGGTTATAGTTGATTATATGTTGTTCAAATGAAGTAATTTTTTTTAATTATTTTTTCATACAAATCCATGTTGTATATGATGTTCTATTTGATCATATACATGGATGGTGCCGCATTTGAATTTAGCCACATGTTAGTGCGAATGTCTGCACTTGAAAATTGTTTATGGAACACAAACATGTTAAGACATATCCATAATGTAAACAAGTCTCTGTATATATGTATAGAATCATTATACATACAATGCCACTGCAATTTGCTACACAACTGACCCGCAAGTTACAACTAGCAGCATCCCAAAGAGAAGCTCTATGCTCTGGGGTCCCTCACACAATTGCCTATACAATTTTACTAGTAATCATCAGCCGCCCAAAAACCAACTATAAGTACTCCCTCGTCCTCGTCCTCTTTTGTTTCAGTCAGAAGACGAAAGCTTTGTCTAGGTGACAACAACCGCAAGAGATGTAGATGAATGCATGCAAGACTCATGTCCTTTTACAGGTGAAGGCAAAGAAGATGTGCTCAAAGATTCATCAAAAGACTTGCCCTTCTCAAAAGACTTGGACCATTTCATTTCCATGAAACTTCTCTTTCTCCACGGTCCCATGTAGATTTTCTTCTCCATCATCGATCGCTTGGCCGCGTTGCAGAGTACGCGAACGATGGCGCTGAGGTATTCGGGTTTACCAATGTAGAATTCAGGTAACTGGGACACGAGTTTTCGGTACTCGTCGCATGCTTTTGCCATCTCAAATTGATCTCTGAATTCAAGTTCAATGAGGAATGGTACCTGCTTCCTGCGTCCGGGCGTTAGTGCCATTAGTTCAACGTACTCGTGTGTCCCTATAAATTTAAGAGCAAGGCAAAACAAAGCAAATAAGGCTATTTGGAGGGGCCAAAATATAGAAACAGTAAGTTTCGGGCATCAAACAAAATTTGCATAGAATTGGCTAAAAGCCTAAAATTATAGGGATGGCAAAATGCAGCTTGAGTTGGGTTTTTTTAAACCCATGCCCAAACTCATTAGAGTTGAAGTGTAAAGGGCGAGTTTGGACTTTTATTTAGTATTTTTTTTTATTTTTTAAAATTATTATAAACTTAAATAAATTAATAATAATTATAATTAATTAAAAATAAAAAATGATTTCAAAATAAAATTATAAATAAAAAATGAGACAAATGAAAACTTAGAGATTTAATTTTTTAATATTGCATTCTTTAATTCAAACACCATCTTAATTAATTAACGTTTAAAATGGAGTTTAATATTATAATTTTAAGTTTTTTTATTCATTATTAATATATAAATTAGGGATCTAGGCTTTCTTTTTTATTTTTTAATTTTAATTTATTGTTCTAATTTATAATTTTTTTTAAATAGAGGACTTGGACCTAATCTGGATTTTTTCTCTTAAGCCCTTATTCAGACTCTCATGTGAGAAGTTCAAGCCAAATCTTGTGAGAATGAGCTGAGACGGCTTGAGCTTTTTTGTCATCCTTATAAAACTCTATTTAAATCATTATTTTTCTAAAATATTTTTTTTGTAAGGAATCCTCAACATAATCCAGCCGCTGAAAATAATGATATCATCACGGAGTAATAATATAACACCAACGATCAAGTTAAAAAATAAAAATAAAAAAAATAATGCAAGTAATTCAAAAATAGCGAGTAGGAAATGTTATGTAATCCTAATTTGACAAATAATGTGATACTGTCAGAACGTGCACAAGCATTACCAGGCACGAGCTAACTAACACGTCATTCGCCATTTATTTAGAAACAGAACAAATTTGGTATTCGAACTCTGTGAGTGAGTGAGTGAGTGAGTGAGTGAAGATAATTTTACCTCCAGGAATTTGCTTAGTGTGCTTCCATTTGGATGTACAGAGAGCAGCATTGAGACCTTTGTCACAAAGCCTGTCGACTAGAATTCTTCTTAGACAATGTGTACATAAGCCGTTGGAACTTGGCTTGGGGCAGCTACAAAATTCTGTCTCTCTCACGGCATCAATAATTTTTTTCACTTCTTGCCTTAACTGTTGGCCCGTTATGCTTTGCCTCTCCATAATTTCCTGAAAAATATCACACCCCTTTTATTTTCTAACTTCTAAGTTAAGTGAATTTCTTTCTAAAATCTTATAAAAAAAAAAATCAAAGTTGAGTAAATTTATTTACTATTTTTCCTTATCTTTTAAGTTCTTTTTTTTTTCATTTTTCTTTGCAGTTTGAACATTTTATGCTGATCTTTCATAAAGATGTGATAGATAGTTATAGAATAAGAATATGTAGATCATTAAATCTTAATCATATATTATTATAAATATATAATAAAAAATTACGAAAAAAATCAACTGCACAAATATATTCTAAAGCCACTGCTAAATTACGTTTAACGTAATTGAGCGCACACACAGCAACATAATAAATCCCACCAATAAAAATTGTTACGTTAAACCTAACGTAGGGATCCATATTCTAATTCTTCAACACCAGAAAAAAATTGGCAGGCAGTTAGAACATTAAATGCAGTAGTCATCCTTATCAAAAAAAAATAAAAATGAAGTAGTCATCAAATGGTCCAAAATATAAAATAGGCATGGAATATCTTCAATGAGAGGCCCAAAAATCCATATGTGGACCGTGCTTTTTTGACCTCATATGTCGAATAACCAAAATCAAATTTTTCTGTCGTGTTCTATCAAAGATAATAATATCTGGATCTGCTGACAAAATAAGGTTTGCCCTACGGATATTATAGACCATAAATTTTGATATTTATTTAGTTAAGACCAAAAACAAAAAACAAAAAACTAAATATTTCAGTTTAACGGGGGGGAAAAAAAATGCACACACAACATATTACACACAGGATCTCATTATTGAACCACCAACAAACAAATGTACAGACAGAAAAAAAAAAAGAAAAATCATTACTACATATAAAAACTTTTAAAAGGATTTATTGCTATAAGGTAGTAGCGTATTGTTTAAATTTATATTTTACAAAATGCGAACGTGCATTTTAGGATATTGATGTATTATAATATATTTATAGAAAAACAATAGATACAAGTGTTAAAACTATTTAATGAAATAAAATCTAATTATTATCCGAAATGCATCATGACATATTTGGCATTTTAACATGCAAGTAAATGTTAGAGACAACTCCTATCACTTATTGGGTCCCAAAACACTTAACATTTATGGTTGCTTTCTCTTCTGCTGGAAGACTTTTAGAACGTGAGAAGTAACGCAACTAATTAATATATGTGTAATTTATGTAATTAAATTTAATATAATTACTATTTATATAATAATTTTTAAAAATAAATATATACATACTATAATATTATTTATTTATTATAAATATATTATATCTGAAGTACTTTAAAATCTCTTCTCAGAGTTTCAAATTTCTGAATTCTTTCTTTCCTATTTCGTGTTTACAGCAACTGAATTCAAAAAGTAACTATAATAAACAGATATATAGTTCTTGAAATTTAGTCAAACTAAACTATTTTTAAAAAAAAATTGAAGATATCTTAAAACAGTTTTTCTCTTCCCTACGGTTCAAAAAGAATTAGAGAAGTTTAAACAATTGAAACAATCAAACAAAAATCTTCCCTTATCAAGGATTTGGAATGATAAATAAATTTAAATCCTAAATGTTATTAAGAATTCAATTAGTTTCACAATCCGTTTCTCTGGCGTATCACATAATTGTACAAATTATTAGAAGAAGTTAATTTTTTTTTTTAATTATGTTGAAAAATGATCTTCAAGAGGCTAGTGAATTTTAACCGAAGCTATCTTTCTATTTTCTTTGAAACATGATGAAGGAAATATTATGCAAAATAAATTATATAAAGCTTATGAGGGGTTTAAAAAAAAAAAAAAGGGAAGAAGAAGAACCTGGAGCAGGGCTTCTTGTGCTTCCCAGAATAAAATTCTCTCATTATGATACCCATGCAAATCATTGTTGCTACTATTTTCAGAGCCATAATCATCACCAGAATCTTCATCATAATGAATATTTTCAAAATCTTCGACAAACACCGAAACCTTCTCTTCAAGGCTGTCCATGCAATGATGATTCTTTTGCTCATTATTATCATTTCCATGAGCACTATCTTCAAGGATTAATTTACCCATCTTTTTTTTTTATCCTCCGGGAAATTTGATCTTTTTTTCCTTTTAAGAAAGATATAAAGGATCAAAGAAAGAAAGGCAAGAATTGATGAGGAAAGAGAGATGGATAAAATAAGACATGAAGAAAATATATATATAATAAATGAAATAGAGGATATTACTAATTTTGAGTAAATTAAGGAAGAGAAAATCTTTGCAAGAAAAATGGGCACGATAGAAGATATTGTTTTTGCATTATAAATAGGGTTTTATAATTGAGAAAATCTTGGGTATAACGAGCGTACATGCAACCAACTCGTGAAAAAGTCTCAGGTGAAACCGTTCTCACTATATCAATGTAATAATTAATATCACTAGTTTTGTTTTCATGCATGCATGCGCAGTATATATATTTATGGTGATTTTATATTCTTTAGGGATAAGAGTAAACTCGATATTATTTTTACATGATTGGATAATCACTTCGTGACGCAATCAGAATAGTTTCATTTAAAAACTCTCTGAATTATATATGAATTAGTCAATGATTAATGACAAGGTTTAATGTATAGCATCCTTTAGCTCGAATACAATACTAAAATATAACTACATATTATTGTATAATCTCAAGTTTTATGTTTTCAATCGTGCCCGCAGGGGGGGTCTTAAGCATTCCATTAATTTTGGTGTAAATGTTTAGGGCATGTTTGAAATTGCGGTAATTGATAAAATTTAATTATTTACATCAAATAAAATTAGTTATTGATTAAAAGAGTAGTTCGGTGTTTGATAAACTATATTGTTGCAAATGTTATGAGTTTAAAAAGTAGAGTATTTACGGTAAATTTTATTAAGAAATTGTTGTTTTATCATATAATGACTAAAATAGACATAAGTTTAAATTTATTTTATTTACATATTAGGGTTTATGAAAAAAATAAGATGTAATTATTATTTTGTGAAAATATTAAGGTTAATAAAGACTTAAAAAATGTGTGATAACTTATTTAATAAGCTATTTATAGAAAACAATCTTTTGAAAAAGCTTTCCGTGCTATACCTCCATTTTTCCCCCTAATTAAGCATTATTAATTTATTAATTAATACTTAAGATTAACATTTAATAAGTAGAAAAGATTTGCTTTATATAAGCTTCAGCCTGCAGACAAGGCACATTTCCAACTGCTAGCTAGTAGATCATGTGGTCCATGCTGTAAATTAAATGAAGTTTGTGACTCGTGATTCTCAATCTACTTTTGCAAAATTTTCGAATTACACTTTTGAACGTGTTATAATCCTATCAAATGCTAATATTAATTTCTTTTTTTTAAGCAGTTTAATTACACAGGTTGATGAATTGTCGTTTGTTTTGTGAATGGTTTTGGTTTTATTCGTAATAAAAAATATATTTGACATTCTTTTAATTAAGCATCATGTACTAAGATTGAAAAGCTCTAAGAGTTGATTGTAGTGCAGCACTAATCTCTATCTAGGGATGACAATGGATTGGATCTGATCCAAGATCCACGTGATTCAAATCCAATTAGATCGAATTTGGATATCGATGTATGGATTTAAGATGAATTTGGAGCAGGTTTGGATCTATTTTAATATCGAAATCTATATTCATATCTACTAATTTTTTAATTATATTTTATTTTAAAAATTTCTTAACAATTGTGGAATTATAATGATAATAAATTTTATTCACAGTGCATTAGTGATATTTATCATGCATTTAAACTCTTCAAACTTAAAGGTTAGTTTTGTAAATTTAAAGGTTAGCTGGCCCCAAAGCATGCACATATAATATTCAAATTGCAAGTCAAGTAATACAGCTTGACAATTTATTTTATTGTATTGGCTAAATAATTTTTAAGGAATATAGTTATTCATATAGTTAGTCAAATATGGTCATAATAAAAATAATAAAGCACTAAATATAAATCATATTTAATTTATATGTTATTATCTAATATTGTAGGAATGATGGTGGGTGTGTCATGGATATTAGAATGATGAAAGAAATAATATAATATTATATTGATCTTACTCCTGCAATTACTTTTAAAGAATATTTTATTATCTTTCTTATTTGTTGTTTTGTGTAAAAATATAAGTTACAATATTTATTATATTTTCAAAAAAAGTTATATAATTTATTTGTTATCAATCCATTTTAGCCTTCAATTTTCATTCTAAAGAATCATTACTTTTTTATTGCTAACTTTTAGAATTCATGACGGATTTAGAACATATTTGGATTTTAATTTTTTTTTGGATTTAGAGCAGATATAGATATTTATTTCTTTTTTGGATTTGAATATGGAGCGAAAAATATGGATTCATGATGGATCTGGAGTAGATACAGATCTTAATTTTTATCATGAATATAGATTTAGAGCAGAATAGATCCAACTCATATCTGCTCTATGGGTTTGATTTTTTGGGGTGGTAAGAAGGGTAAAAAAAATGTATTTGGGCTCTCCCCCCCCCCTTTAAAAAAAATTATTTTGTCTTTATTAAGTGAAAATACAATTACTTAAAGAAAAAGTGAAAAACACATCCTATTTAATAATACAAAATTCAAAAAAGTTTATGAACAGAGATATACAAAACCAACATTCATAAGAATGTTTAATTAGACTTTAGAGTTTATTTTACCATTCATTATTGGTGTATCGTAATTTTTCTGGTAAAGTTGCCAATTGACATTCTATAATAGCATTTTATAAAAAGAAAGCTATAATTAACTACTAAAAAATGTCATTATATTTTTTTGTTATAATTTACATTAAAGTTGCAGCACATGATAAATGTAATGTATAATTTTAATAACACAATCATTTAGAAACCTATAAGTTATCTGCTATTTTTTAGTTAATTAATTATTTATCTATTATATTAAACAAATGACTAAGATTAAAACACTTAAAAAAAATTTTAGTGTTCTTTTAATTATATCTTCTTAGTTAAATATATCGTCCAAAACGGCTTAGTTATCATAATATTATACGTTTGATTTATTGATTTTTTTTTCTTTACAAATCTTCTCTTATTAATGCATATACAATAAGAATTATATTAAACAAATATATAAATAAAATAGAAAGGATAAAGATACTTTTGCAAGATCTTTTCTCACCCTCTCTGAGGTAAGGAATATGTAGGAAAGATATGGAATATGCTTAGTTGGGACTTGTAGAAGAGTGACACGTGTTAATCATATAAAACAGTTCCATTTCCTATTTAATGCACATTATTTTCCATTATTTGGAAAATAATTAATCAATAATGATAAGATTTTACTATTTGAGTAGTCTTAATGCTATGTGTCACTCAAATATTAGATGATAGATTTTATTTTTATAACTAGTAAAATTACTTAATCATCTCATATTAGTTAGGGCTCAAATTGAGACTTATATGTTGGGTACTCAACGTTATTCTTAATTAAGTATTCTTTTCAAAGATACGTGGATGTTCCTGCAAATCTATTTTTTTTAACAATTTTTTTGAATTCTCTTATAAATCTGCTCAATAAATGAATAATTTCAATTAAATAATAATTTTTATTAGTTCTAATTTGCTGCCATAAATCAATAAATAATACATTATTAATTATTATTCTTTTAAATCGTACGCACTTTTCATGTAAATTAATAATGAACTGATTTTCAACAATTTGGAGGCTTCCATTAAAAATATGGTTCTAATGTTGTTTCTCTATTTTCTTGAAATTTTATCATTTTGAATTTCATCTCTAATGTTCTTTTTTTAATGTGAAAAGAAGTTTCAATGTCACATTGTCTTCCTAAAATAATAAATTATTCAATATTTCTGTCGTTTTAATGCATTTTTGTGTAAGATGGACTATCATTTGAGGGATTATTATTATTTATTTATTTCTGATTCTGTTAACAAAAAATTTAATATACATTGAACAAATATATGCAAAGAAATCAAATCAATGGATAGATATTTGATAAATTTAAAACTAACCTCTATTTCTTCATAATTCATGAATCGTGACGCGAGTGAAAGAGAAAAGAGTGATGGGTAATGTGTCTCTGTCTCACTAGCTGAGGGTGAAAATGAGAGAAAATTATGAATTAAGTAACACATGGTTCGTTACACACAATAGCACGTGCAACCGCATGCACCCAATCGCATCTCATATATCATCATATTTGGACAAATACATTACTTTTATATCATAAAGGGTCCAGATCCTCTCCCGTGCGTCACCGTTTTGCGAAAGATTCTATCTTCTTTACACGCTCAATATTTTCACCAAGCTTTAAATATTTAATTGTTGTGACCACGAGCAAACATAAGGAGCTAATAAGATCTTATCAAGCCAATATTTTCACCAAGTTTTATTTATGTTGAAATTTTTCCATCTCATAAAATCATCTTTTTCTATTATGTGTTTTTAACTTTTTATCGTCAAAATAATCATTATTGTGAATTCAGACCATTCGATTCACATTTAATTTACTTATTATGTTATAAATTAATATTTTAAAAAATAAAATTTACCATTCCGCCGGAAAGTGCTCAAGTGAAGTGAGCATGCAGGTCAAGAAGTGAAATATTTGCTTAATTTCAATGACGAGGGGAGTAAGTGCCCATCAAATAAAAATCTGCTACGTAAGTGGTAATACGATAAAGTACAGGGGAGGTAAATGTTAGATACCCTTTAATAATTAAGAAAAAAAATTGTGGCTGAAACTAGAACACAGTGCTTCTTCTTCTTCGTTATCCGCTTTCTGTGGCAACAATGAAACGTTCTTCTTCTTCTTCTTCTTCACTTACCCTCTGTTGATTCTTCCACAAAACTACTATCCACTGCAGCATCAACAATGGCTTCAACACCCTCACCGTTTCCTCAAAATTACACTTTTGCCCGTCCACAAGCCGGCTCCATTTCCCGCCGAAAACCACCACCTACACGACAGCCTCTTCCCTCCTCCCCAAGTAGCCGTTGTTGTGGCCACGCATTGTCCCTCAACTACCATTTTTCCCCAAGTGAAATACCCACGTGCGGAAGGAAGTTGACGTGCAAGGCGGCGGAAGTTTCGGTGACGGAGGAGGAGTCGTCGGCGTCGGGAGGAGGCGGCGGAGGAGAGAAATGGGTGCCGGTGGTGCCGCTGTCGGCACTGCCGAAAGGAGAAAGGCGGGTGATCATTCAAGATGGAGAGACGATATTGCTGTTGTGGTATAAAGATGAAATATTTGCAATTGAGAATCGATCTCCTGCTGAAGGTGCTTATAGTGAGGGCTTGATCAATGCCAAGCTCACCCAGGTTTCAAAATCTATTTTTTTTTCCTTTCTATTCTTCATTTTTAGACAATTTTAGTCTATGATGTTTTTGAAAATTTTGCATTGTGTAGAATTAAAATGGTTGATTGAATGATGTGTAATAGTGATTGTATCATTGTTTGAACTAGGCGATAGCCCGTAGTCCCCCTTTTAGAACTCGGTGGACATAGAAAGGTCGACGGATGTTTAGGTATAGAAAGAGAAAATATATATATATATTGCTTAGGGCTTTATGTTTTGTTATTGCTGAATCATAGTCTATATTAGAGGCATTTGTGATTAGCAAATTTTTTGTTAGTTACTCGGGGTGGGTGTTTTTTTTTTATTTTTTGGGTTGGCATTGGGCTCTATTCCTGAGAAGCTTGGACTGAGGGTTATGTCACATTGTGGGATTGGCATATGCTAGCTGAAGTAATTCTTGTTTTGGGGCAAAGTATTTGGTGTTGCTCGTTGAATTGTTCGTAGCTCGGTGTTTGTGGATACAGGTTGGGGGGAAGGTCCGTCTATCTTTGAAGGACCTGCATTTCTCCATTGGAAGAGTGAGATTTTTCTGATGAAAAGAAAAATCTGAATTTTTGTGTTTCAACTTTTTAGAAAGGGACTTAAATGGTGTAAGCACTTTTGTTTAGTAAACACGCGCCACTGTAGGTTAGAAGCTAAGTTGATTTATCCCATACTTGTATGAAAAACTTATAATATCTTTTATTATTTTTATCAATTATTAGTTAAAAGTTTGTATTTACCGCATAATATCAACTTTTATCACTAGCCATTCATTAAAAAGTTGACAGTGTTTGCTAATGTAAGCTCTAGCCTCTAGCTAGGAGATGATTTTGACGAAAATAGTAATGGTAATCTAATTTTGTCAGGCAATTGTGGGGTAAATCATCTTAATATCCACATTATAGTTGCAAGTGTTTACCATACACTTTTGCATAGCTAAAGGCCACTGCTGCTATACAATAACATCAAATGGAGCCTAAGTCTTAAGAGTCCTAAAGATGGCCCCAAGTTGTTCTTTGAACTGATCCCTGCTTTCATGATCATAGAATTTGGGGCCAAACTGAAGTTCATCCAAATTTCTCTTATTGACCCCATATTCTTGGACCAAGAATTCTTTCTTCTTTTCATCTGTTTTTTCTTTAAGTTAGATGACAAACTTAAAAGTATGGCTATCTTTTTATCTTGTAGAGGCTATCTTTTTTAATGTTTTCTTCCGAATCATACTACTTTTAGGTCTAATTATTTTGTCTTATATCACCAGTAAAGACTTAATTTTTCATGCCTGTATCTGTTTATAACATGGCTAAAGCTTGAGGATATCTGTTTCTCTCTTCTACAGGATGGTTGTATAGTTTGCCCAACAACAGAGAGCACATTTGATCTTCGTACAGGAGCAGTCAGGGATTGGTATCCGAACAACCCTGTGTTAAGAGCCCTCACACCTGCTTTATCGACATTGTATATTTTTCCTGTAAAAACCGATGAGAAAAATATTTATATCAGAATGGAAGGAGGTGCAAGTTCCGATGCTTCTGCAGAGATTGTCTTTAGCGGGAAAGCTCAACCTGGTGTAACTGCAACGGATGTTAATATCGAAGAGGTAACTGCATGACCTAGTTTCGCTCGATATTGTCCTCTTTACTTTGTCAAAAGTAAGAAATATTGAAGGTCTCTACAATTTTACAGGTGAGAATGGTGGTCGATGAGGATCTAGAGGGGTTCGGTTTCAACGTAACGAGTGAACTGATAAATGGAAAGGCAGCTGCAATCGGCTTCCTTTTGTTGTTAGATTTTGAGCTCTTAACAGGAAAAGGTCTGCTCAAAGGAACAGGTTTCTTGGACTTTATTTATTCTGTTGCAGGAGCTTTAAACAAGTAGATTGCAACATTTTTGGTCGGCCATGGGATGAAGTTCTCTGCACAAAAATGATTTCTCTGCACAAAATGATTCAGCGTAAAGAATTACTCCTAATTCATAGGAAGAATAATTATTGTGTTTAGTCATCACACTTTTTTGAAGTATAAAATCTCTCTGTACCTTCGAAATATTGAGATTCTTTGTTGTATATTTGCCTAAAAATAGAGCTGTTTGATCTTTGTTTATGTTCGGAATTTGGTATGGATGCTCAATTGTTACTATAAAACATTTTGGTTAGGAATCTTTCCTATTCTGGCATTTTTCTTTCTTAAGACTCTAAATTTGGGTGACATAATGGATGACATAACCTTATATCTGTTTACAACTGTAAAAGGTTTTACTAATTAAATTAGGTCGTAGATCGTACTCATTCATGCATGTGCCCCTAATTCATATGTTGAAAAGTTTTAAAAAAAATAGGAAGTATAAAATATTGACTAAGAAATGGAGTTAAATTTTTATATGGTAAATTCTCATTTGCTATTTATCTTTTAACCTTTGTTTTAATGATATTTCATAATAAACCACCTACAAGTTTATTGGTATTTTACATACGTGTGAAAATAAGAGGTTCAAGTCTAAAGAGTTTTTTTTTTTTCAAGAATATTTATAAATACATCTAAGATTTGAGCATAGGTATTCGAGTCATATCACAACAAAACTGATCTTGGTAGGTTGGAATCAAATTTTAAAGCAAAATGTCTTGTCAAGACCATTTTATCCCAGACGCATAATAGCAATGAAAGTATGAGTTTTTAAACTGAATGATTTAGTATTGAGTAATGATACAATAATAAATATTATTTTTGAATAAATAATTTTATATAAATCGATGGGGTATATTATCATTAATCGAATTAAAGATATAATTAAAAATATTATTATTATAAATTTAAAAATAAATCTAAGAAAAATAAATCATAAGATTGTGTTGTAACAACAAACAAAACTAAAAACTTCCCAAGACCGAAACTCAAAGTGTCATGAACAGCAGTCGTTTGCAAAAGCTCGGGTGTGGTCCGAGTTTGGATCTGCCCGGCACAGACTCGAATTGATTCAACAAATTCCCGAACTTGGGTTCATAGCTGACTTTTTCACAAACCGGCCTAGTCAAGCCAGCATCTCCGGGACATGGGTTTTTGTTTCGGATTTCTATTATCTGAATAAGTGAATTTAAAAAAAAGAAGAAAGAAATTGTATCACTGCAAATAAAATTTTAGAGAAATGAAAAATAAAATTAAAAAATTATTTGAACCTTATTTTATGTAATTTTTAAATTTATTTATTAAAATTAAAAAAATTAACCCACACGGAAAATCAATGCCCAAAAACGATTTTTATATTAGTAAGGAGCGAAATTTCGGGTCCGATCCGGGTCGGGCGGGTATTCTTACCAAGCCTGCGTATGTGTCTAATTAGGTTTGATCCTCCTTCAAATTAACCAAAAAAAAACACAGAAGTACGTTTGATCCGGTCTTATGGCTATTTGTCGCACGTGATATGGATCGATCCAAAATCGTCATTTTCAATTGAACATGTGGCCGACATGAGTTTGAAAGAGGCCGTACCCTTCTCAAAACTTCTCGAGGAAGTGTTTTCTCCGTCCATTTTTCGAGAGATCTTATTATTATTATTATTATTATTTTGTAATCACGAGATATTTTAAAGTGTGCCACAATTTTTAATTATGAAAGACATATTTAAATTTAGAGATTAAAAATTTTTATTTAAATTAAGAAACACAAATTCTTTCAACAAAAATTTTTTATTCATTTTTCGATAGAGCTTTTTAATTTATAATCACGATCAATCACCGTTCATAAAAAGAAAAAGATAAAAGAGTACTAACAGTAATATAATTATCATAAAATTTAATTATGGAGTAGGATTTTTTTATTTAAGTTTTTTTCTTTCCAATTTTTAAAAATTTTATGCCACTTATTGTTTATTGTAATGTGTAATTAAAATTTAATTATTTTTTATTTTTAGTTTTAATTAACCAATAATTATATAAATGAATTTTGAAAATCTTGATTTATAAATAACGTTGCATATGATTAACGTTAGAATGGGCATAATTTTTTAATTGATATTATATCCTCGATCAGATATAATGTTTTTCTATTCGTACTCTTAATAAAATTTTATTTTTTTTGAAAAAAAAATAAAAAGGGTAACATTTACATTCATGAATTGTGCTTTTATTTTATACAATAAAAGTATCTCAACATTTAAGTCTTAAGTTGAATCCTAATTAATGTGGTATTTACTCAAAATCTCAATATTTGAATTCTAATTTAACTTTTCATAAAAAATAAAATAGTTCAAAGGTAAAATTATAATTTTATTGGTCAAAGCCAGTCAATTGTTAATAAATTCCCGTTAAATGATTTAAGAATGCCTTTATGGAATTTCCTACAAATCCTAACTTTAAGTTTGAAGAAATGACAATTTCTAGTCAATTGGTTCATCAGCTATATTCATGAAGCATTGAGATAGGGAAGTAACATCCTTATTCCTTAGTTACCAAAATAGATTTGATCTTTTACTTCCCTTTTTAGTTTATTTATCTATTTATTTATTTCTCCTTTCCTTACTCTTAAGTTGACCAATTAAAGTATGTTCTCTTGTGATTTTTTCTTTTAACCTAGCAAATATCTTATGGCCTCTTCATCATTTAATTTCCTCAACACAATTTTGCGTACGCTAGATGACGAATGATGTTTTCAAACACACAGCCAATTTGCACCTCCGGTCTTCAAATAATTTTTAAAAGTTGTGGCTCCTTTTTTTCTCGTCGCCCATTAATTATTCCTCCAACTTGCACTTGCCTACCTAAATCTCCGTCCAAATTTTCATTGGATAAGAGCTTCTATCTTCTCTTACTTTGACCATTGAAAATTTTGACCTGGCCCCCATGAGCACTTCTTCATGCACGCAGCTGCTATTATAATCCGCTACGCTGACTTTCCAAAATCTTCAACCTATATAAGGAAAGTATCCCATCCCCACAGCGATTCAAAATCACAAGCTCGTTACACAGTACATCATTTTTTTTTTTTTTACTCTCTCAGGACGCACTTCTTCACAAAAGCACTTCCGGCAAAGGGGATGATGGGAAGCAACATAGAAGAAAATGCAGCCCATCAAAGGAAATACAAAGGAATAAGAAGGCGGAAATGGGGCAAATGGGTGTCGGAAATTCGAGTTCCCGGCTCACAAGAACGGCTCTGGTTAGGCTCTTACGCGACCCCGGAGGCCGCGGCGATGGCCCACGACGTCGCTTTCTACTGCCTGCGGAGGCCGCGGTCGCCTGACGGCCTTAACTTTCCGTCAATGTTGCCGGCAAGCGTCGTCCATGCAGAGCTATCGCCGAAATCCGTACAGAAAGCTGCTTCGGACGCTGGCATGGGAGTTGATGCTCAGATGGTTTTAAACAAAGACAAGACTGATAAAAATGAAAATGAAAATAGTGGAGCGACGCAAGTGCTTGATGAGAAGCAGTTTTGGGAATATGATTACGAGTTTGAAGATTGTGGGACATCGGAAGAGGGAGAGTTGAACATTTCTGTTGAAGATTATCTCAAGACTCAAGTCGATCATTAGGTCTTTTTTCTTTTTCCTTTTTTGGATAGTAATAAATATACAGTTTGAGTATAAGATTTGTAAAAGACCAAATGTTGTCTTAAAAACAAAAAGTGCAGTTTGAAAATTTTTCCCAATAGTTGAATTGCTTGGCCCACTTGTTCGAGTCTTTATGTTAATTTCTTTTCTCTTTTCACAAAGAACTAGGTTACCAAAAATTTTAAAATACCTCATATTTGTAATAAATTGATCTCATACAGTATCACATGTATAATTAAATTTAATATAATTATTATTTATATAATAATAGTTTAAAATAAATACACACATGTCATGATATTATTACTTGTTGTATAAATAACACGATACTTCAAATGTATTCTATAATTTTTCATAAAATAGAGTTAAAGTACTCTCGTAAATTACTAGTGAAAGTAATTTTAATTTAGAGCTAAAAATTTCTAAATGCAATCCAGAATCCCGATAGACCCTAATATTGCAGAAAAAGTATCGTTTTCAATATTGAATCCATTTTGCAAATATACCATCAAACACTCTCGTTCACAATTTATCAAGTGGATCTTTTCTTTTTTTTCAACTTTGTAAAACACATGTACTAGAATTCCAGCCTGCTCCATGCAAGTGGTCTGAGACTTTTGAGTAGTAGTCGTGGCAAGTAATGTTGACTAGATTCAGGTCCAAAATCCACCGATGTCTCAAGATTCTGCTGAAGCTTCAATATTATAATAATTACATTATGTGCATGCCAGTCAAAAAAGTGGATTAGGCTTGAAAACATGTCCAGTCAATTGCTTTGAAGTAGTAGGATCTTCTTCCAATCTAAATTTACCCCTTCAAAAAAACTGTTGACATTTCTACAGAACCTTGTTATTTTCGAATTTTTTTTCTTTCAACAACAAATAATCTATTTAATCACTCCCATCTCTTAAACTATTGTCTATTTGCATTTAGAAGTATCATTAACAAATTTATGTACACATGTATCATGGTTCAAATGGAATTGTTCTTGTTAGTTAGGAGGGGCTAATTAGGCAAACTGATGAAGTTCTTTATCATCGCTGAACAGGTTACAGAAGCAAGTCTTATTTATTCGAAGCCAAATCAAATGTTACAAAAATCCAAAGCTATGACCAAAAAGCTAATTGTAAATTAAACAAAGAGAGGATAACTAAAAGATGATAAACGAAGAGGCCTCTTCACGCCATTGTTGTCGATGCTAGGGACTATATTGGGAGAAGGATGAAGAGGGACTATATTGGGAGAAGAATGAAGAGGGACTGCTGAGAACTTGCCGCGGAGATGTGCCCTCCAATCGAGGCCTCGCTGGTGGACCTTCCAAAAGCTGTCTTCCCGTCCCTATCAAAGAAGTTCTTCTTGCGCCTTCTGATGAAATAAGCAGCCGGAAAGTCCAGTTGAGAACATGGGGAGCGAAAACACGGTAAAGCAGGAACACGTCGTACCAGCTCGGGAACTTTACATATGTATCTCCTCGGCAAGCTCCAGATACAATTAGCCTTGCAAAATCCTCCACAGGACCACCTGCCACGTGTACCTAAAACAAAAAATTCAAGGGAGCATCATGACTTCATATATCCTGAACATACAAGGTTCTACATTGATTGCAGCATCTTGCAAGCTAACAAGTACAATGGTGACAGAGAAAATCAAGAACTTACTTCTCTTTCTTCTTTCCATTGCATCTCTGCGCCGTCCTCCAGCATGAACTTGCCTTTGGTCATTTCGCTTCCAATCCAACCATGAGTTGCAATCGTTATGCCAACCTCATCATTCAATTCAAATCTCAATGACTCATAGAAGGTTACGAGGGCCGCTTTTGCGGACTTGGGAAAGAAGGAAAGCACCAGTGAGTCAAACACCCTGATTTATGTTGTATACTTTTGTGACATAAACAAAGAAAGAAGAAACTAAAGTTTAAAACAACTGCATATTCATTATTATAGTTGCTGTCATGCAGGCAATGAGAATGGCACAGGCACTTCACTGATATCATTTCACCACATATTTATTATCATTTCCAGTAATAATTGCAGAGCAGTGTGTTTCACTGTATACAGACAATGAATGTGGACTTTGTTCCCGACAAAAACTTTGGTAGTTCCATTAATGCTGTCATTAGTGTTTTTTGCGGATTATATTGAAACTGGACCCAGTCAGGCAAATGAGTCCTAATCATTTTATTTCCCTACAGCATTATAATTGAACCTGTTTTTGAATTTTAATATCTATATCATTTAGGCTCTTAATTGCAATTAGAGGCTCCATTAAAGGAAGCAGAAGAAGAATTCAACTGAATGAATATCAATGACAAGACAAAAATTAAGCATGCAATGCTTATATATACTCACAGCATATAAGCTCATTCTTGGCAAAGGTAACCAGTTCTCCACCGATGCATTCACAACGACTCGACCATTGCTCTCATGTAGATAAGGGAGAGCAACAAATGTTGGATAAACATTTCCCCAAAAATTTATGTCCTGTATGAATTGACAAATTACACAAAACACATTTGGCACTATTAACTTACAACCGACTTAAATATATTAGCCAAATTCAAAACAACTCTATGGATGAGATAATTCTTAAGAGTTTGCTAATTCAGCCTGTACACCTTACCAACAAACGGGGAAAAATAGAGGTATCTGTCACTTCCTCGAAGAAAAATGTATGTCCCAAACTTGCTGTGTTTACGAGATGGTCCACTGCAAGGTTGGAGATTAAGTTGAAGAAGAGGAAAAAGTAAACGGATAGATAACTAGAAATTCACTAGAATTCCCATTTGGTAACTGATTTATTAACCAAAGTATCATCTAGCAAGCAAATGCATATGATGCAATGTTGCCTTTAGAGCATAGGAGCAGCAAGGAATCTTTGAATGATTCTAAGATTAACCGAAGAGACTTCAAAGATCAAATTTCATTAACAAGTAGTTACTATTAACAACAAAGACAATGATAAGATTGTCAGAAAATCTCTCAGGTTTCCATGAATAAGCACTGAGCAATTGGGTTCAATCGAGAAAAATATAATAAGCTTGCGACAACAGATAAAATCTGCTAGAAATCCGGTAAAATTTTATAACGGGAAATGCTGCAATGTTAAAAGAAACATTAAGATTTTTCATTCAGCAGAGGCAACATTGCGACCGGCTTTTGATTCTTTACTATTGAGGGAAACTAAAGTAACTTCATTGATTGGATTGTATTCATCTATGGTCTTTGTTATCAAATGATTGTGCACTGATTACTACCAATTCCAAGTAATGTTCATTCATCAATCTAATGAAGGTGAGATGACAGACCGCGTCCAAAGACATTTATGGTCTCAGAAACAAATCTCCTGCAATCTTCTTCCTTCACAACATCTGCAGCTATGGTTATAATATGCCCGGCGCCCATAAATCTTGCGTTCTGACTGATCCCTCGAAGTCGGTTCTCTCTCCGTGCCACCAGCACAAGGTTGGCCTTCCTCTTTGCATATTCATATGAAATTTGCTGCAATCACAAAGAGTTGTTCTATAATATAATGGTTTGCAGTTGCCCAAGTTTAATTGAGGGACAAATGATACACAAATAATAATAATAATAATAATGGTATTTTTGTGGCAATTTCACTCTCCTTTTATCCATTATAGGTGCTACCTTTCCATACCATCATATATTGCAAATGCAACTCTAAAATCTTGTATTTCTTGATTCATGATAAGGACGAAACAGCGATTCATTATAAATATAAGTCGCATCCTCAAACTAGCTACAACCAATTAAAAAAATATGAAAAAAAATATATTATTTATATAATCACATATTAATTAATTAAAGTATGAGATGAAAAGGTTGCTTCCCCAAACCACATATAAATAAATAAACAGCTAATTGAACAATTGTGCTAAATTTTAAAAGGAAAATGGTGATAAATAAGCCGACCCATTTTGAACTTCTGTTAAATGATTATTATTTCAAAATTCCGACAACCAAGTGGTTTAGTAATTAAAAGTGAACAATTGAGGAGAAATTAAGGGAAAAAAAGAATAATTATCAACAAATGAACTTGCCTCTCCAATATCAGAAGAAGCTCCTGTAATGATGACAACTTTATCTTCCATATTTTCACTGTAAAAATTGTTATAAAGCCACTCGCATCCATTGACAAAGCACAAAGCCGGCCATGCAAAAGCCAGCATCACCAAGCAGGCCGGCGGAACCACCAAATTCAAGAAAGAGTTTAGCAGATCCATTTTTGTTACCAAATGATCAAATTTATTATTAATATCTTACTGAGCTAGCAAGATTTTGCGGAAACTGGAACATAATAGAAAAAATATTATCCATTTATACTAAAGGGAAAGGGCAAAATTTAGTGAAGTGATAAGGAGAAAGAGCTTAGTTTGGCGTTTATGGATGGGTGGCTTAATGAACGATGATGATCTTACATGCATGAGATTTTGTGTTGACACGTGGTTTTGTAGGAGAGCTGCTATCGTGACGAATGTGAAGAGTTTTTGGATGTTCTTGCATGAAATTAAAAACTGCTCAGCTTGAGCTAACCCATGAAACCAACATATATATATATATATATCTAGGATAGGTTTCTGTTCTTATCAGAATTAATTTTAAGGGGGAATTAAAAATTATATAATTTGTTTTTTTGTCCTTGAAAATTTAAATAATGAGTTTTTTTTTTAAGAGAAAATCTGATTTAATCCCGATCACACTCTCAAAGTTAACCACACATAAGAATCCAAATAATGGAAAGAATATTTTATTAATACATTCGCTGTTATACTATAGACCCTTGAGATACAACGAGTCCCAAAAAAAAAAAATATTTTAGTGGTAGTATTACTTCACTTTAGAAATAAATTAACAGCTCAGTGCGAATGCTAAGCTTATCCAAACTTAATTAAACAAGTGAAATCGGATTCAACTATTAGTATTAACTAATAATTTATTGATAAATCATATACAATATCTCTAAAACAAATTTTTCTCCTTTCAAAAACGATAAAAAACGATGTACCGGTATTATCAAATACAATGTATATACAATTGAATAATTTTTTATTTAATTAACCAATCATCTCTCATTCAATTTGGCAATCGATTCTTCATAAAATTCATGTTTCAAATAATTCTCTCGGTATATATAGTAGCTGTGGCAATAAGTAGAACCAATTTTAATTTGACCAAGAAATAAACACACACATATATATATGTATAACCTAGCTCATCTTTCATAGATTTAAATCATTCTAACTATTTGGAAGATAACCAATTCTAAAAACTGACCAATTTAAAGCGGAGTAGTATTCTTCATTTAAATCACAATCTCAAGTGCCATTAATTACATGCATCGGAAAAATTTTGTTTTTTTAATGAGATTTCAATTATGTGTAACAAATTTTGTTTATTGAATGGGACAAAAATAATCATTGAGATAGAAGCAACTATATTTATCTAATCAAAATAAAATAACAAATCATAATTATTCGACAATATTAACCGAAATTATTTTAATGTTGTATCGATACGTAATTTGTACAAATTTTGAAGTCAATTTTTAGGTTAATGAATTTTAAAATTTATATAGTAATTTTCAAACAAAGATTGACAATATTTTAATATTAAAAATAATTTTTATAATATAAATTCTATTTTTAATAATATTTATTTTAATGTACTATTTTATTTATTATTTTTATCTGGACATTATATTTGTATTCATTAATCATTACAAAAGTTTTTACTGTAGTCAAGGAGTATGATGGTTTAAATTTTAGAAGGATTTTGTGTGGTTATTTCTGAAACTAAAAGAGTCTATTTGATCATTTACGCAAACCACCTTCATACCATGCTATATTTTAATTAATTATAGAATGAGATATTTCCAGCATTTAATTTGTATATTTGCCTATTCCAAAAAATTCATATTATTTTAAAAAATTTAAAAATTTAAATAGTTAATCAATTAGATAATTTTCTTTATTTACGTCTCTTAATCATTATTGATCATCTATATTATTTTATTGTGATTTTAAACAATTATTCCACCTTTATAATATAAAAAGACAAATTGTCCAAAAGATGTGCTTTTGTGCCACACGTTTAAATGAATAATGAGGATTTAATTCGTTAATTGTTCAAATCTCTTCTTTACTGGAAATTATTAAAAATAACGTGAATTTTTGTAGTTAGTTTTCTAAGGGGTTGAGATTAGACAATTTCAAGGATAAAAATATCATGGTTATTATGATTTTACACAATTTTATCAATTAGTTGTGATAACATGTTTGAGAAAGATATAATATATATTTATCTTCTTATTTAATATTTAAACAAATTATGTACTACTCAAGTATTATAACCAAAGGCTGTTCAATTATATTTAAGGCATCTTACACGAATGGTTTTAATCAAATCTTCTTAAAATTTGAGGCAAAAAATATATAGTAGTTATATTAAAAAATAATTTATTTAAAGTCAATTTTTCTAACTTTCTAAGACGTAAAATTAATAAATAATTTTTTATATTCTAATATTGCTAATATATGTTTCAAAAATGGACAATTAGAATTTTTATTAATTGTTTCATGGTCTTTTAGTTCAATTGTAGCATTTTCACTTACTGATTCTTCACTCAAATTACATTTTCTTAACTGGTCCTTTTTTTGGATTAAATTAACTTTTATAATCTTCTATTTTGTTCTAAATACTTTTTTTATTCAAATAGATAAAACAAGCGCATATAAAATTAATATTTGAAAAGAAGTAAGAACAAGTAAATAATACAACTTAATAAGAGAAGAATAAAAACCTAAATGTGAGATGAAATTATAAATTAACTTTTATTATTTGATGATTTGAGTAGTGATCAATAATCATAAAGAATAAAGAAAACTATTAGATTTTTTTTCCCGTAAGTAGAAAGTAGAGCAAGTAATTTTTTATTTTCTTTTTCTTAAGTACCAAGAGCATATCATATCCTAGTTGTTGGAGGAAAATTTTTAATGGGCAAGTAAAAAAAAATTGGAACTTTTATGATGTTGTAAAAGCAAATATAACTTTTAACATGCTACCATTTTTTAGTACTAGATAACTACTTTTAGGTGGAAAAATTTTAATGGCAAGTAAAAAAAAATTGGAGCTTTTATGGTGTTGTAAAAGCAAATATAACTTTTAACATGCTACCATTTTTTAGTACTAGATAACTACTTTTAGGTGAAAAATTTTAATGGGCAAGTAAAAAAAAATTGGAGCTTTTATGGTGTTGTAAAAGCAAATATAACTTTTAACATGCTACCATTTTTTAGTACTAGATAACTACTTTTAGGTTGCTATAAGTAACTGCCTTAATTATAACAATAACATAGAGATTTATATGATTGAACTATTAATTTTAATGGCATAAAATTTATAGGAATTTGATAAGTCATTTAGAAAAAAATAATTATATAATAATAATAAATTATTATTTCTAAAACTAAACGAGTCTATTTGATCATTTAAGCAAACCTTGGGAGTCCTATTACATTTATGCCATGCTATATTTTAATTAATTATAGAATGGGATATTTCCAGCATTCAAATTGTATATATCTACCTATTCCAAAAATTATTTCAAAAACTTTATACTATTTTTTTAAAAATTAAAAATTTAAATAGTTAATCAATTAGATAATTTTCTTTATTTACGTCTCTTGACCATTATTGATCATTTATATTATTTTATTGAAATTTTAAATAGTTATTCTACCTTTATAATATAAAAAGACTAATTGTCCAAAAGATTTGCTTTGGTGCCACAAGTTTAAATGAATAATGAGAATTTAATTGGTTAATTGTTCAAATCTATTCTTTCCTTGACATTATTAAAAATAACATTAATTTTTGTAGTTATTTTTTAAGGGGGTGAGATTAGACGGTAAAAATATCATGGTTATTATTATTTTACACAATTTGATCAAACTATAATATGTATGCATATTCTTATTTAACATTTAAACAAATTATGTACTACGCGAGTATTATAACCAAAGGCTGCTCAATTATATTTAAGGCATCTTAGGAGGATGGTTTTAATCAAATCTTCTTAAAATTTGAGGCAAAAAAATATAGTAGTTATATTAAAAAATTTATTTATTTAAAATCAATTCTTCTAACTTTCTAAGATGGTTATTAAATAAAAAATTTTATTCTAATATTACTAATATATGTTTAAAATAGACAATATAATTTTTATTAATTGTTTCATGGTCTTTTAATTCAACTGTAAAATTTTCACTTACTAATTTTCACTAAAATTACATTCTTAACTACTCCTTTTTTTGGATAAATTAAATTTTCTATTCTTATATTTTGTTCTAAATACTTTTTTTTAAATTCAAATAGATAAACAAGCACATTAAAAAAATAATATTTGAAAACAAGAATATTTCAAAACAAGTGAGAACACAACTAACTAATAGAAGAATAAAAACCTAAATTTGAGATGAAATCACAAATTAACTTTAATTATTTGAGGATTTGAGCAATGATCAATAACCACAAAGAATAAAGAAAACTATTAGATTTTTTCCCCTTGAGTGGAAAGTAGAGGAGGTAATTTTTTATTTTCTTTTTTCTTAAGTACCAAGAGCATATCATGTCCTAGTTGTTGGAGGAAAAATTTTAATGGGTAAGTAAAAAACATTTGGAGCTTTTATGGAGGTTTAAAAGCAAATATAACTTTTAACAAGCTACCATATTTTGGTACTAGATAACTACTTTTAGGTTGCCATAAGTAGATGCTTTAATTATAACATATTGATTCTAACGATAGCATAGAGATTTATACGATTGAACTATTAATTTTAATGGCATAAAATTTATAGGAATTTGATAATTCATTTAGAAAAAGATGATTACAAAATAATAATAAATCAAATGAATGATAATAACTTTTGAATTCACATTCATTTTTTTATCTATAAAATAATAGTTTAACACAAATTTAGGGCCTCATTCATGGCGAGGCTCTAAGTAACCGCCTAAGTTGCCTAATGATCAAGCATCTCCTGATTATAAACAACTATACTTAATCATTTTTTTATTAAAATAGTTTTTTTAACCAATATTACTAATTGTAGGAAAATTTTAGTTGAAAATATGATTATTTTCGATGGTAAAAATTAATTCATCGCTAAAAGAATAAAGCGATGTTCCATATTTTCAATGGGGAAAAACAGTTAAAAAAACTTAATAATTAATCACTAATACTTAATTTTTGTGGGAAATCAATGGCGCCAATACCATTTTCACTTATAGGAAGTTCTTGTCGAAAATGAAGCAATATTTTCTATAGCTTTATTAAATTTGTTACAAATGATAACTTGTGACCACACTGTTTCACAATTGGTAAACGAAGCTTAATTTTGAGCAAATATGAAACCAGTTGAAAATAAGTAGTGAAATTTTGAAATGTTTAGCAATAAGCATTCATACTATTGTTATTTACAATGGAAAGAATTCGACAATTGAAAATACCATATTCTTTTTCTTACCAAATATCAAGGTAGTCACAAGTGAGCATTATAATTAATTACGTAGTACAATTTCACCTATTATATTTTCAACTTACCAAACTTGTGGTAGAAATAAATCACTATTTTCGAGGACTTTTAGTCATTATAAAAAATACATTAATATTTATAACTAGGCCATATAATTGATCGAAATGGGCTATCCTCTTGCCTAGCAGGCAAAGATTTGCCTTCGTGGAAAAGATGATTCATTCGGATTAAGATGAAAGTCCTACTACATTGCATTGCCAGAATACACGGTGTATATTTGAAAGAGGTTGACCTTCTTGCTTCTCTCATGGTACAATCCTCTTCCCGCCGAGCCCCCTTTCTCCTCGGTCCACAGAGACAAAATGTAGGACTGGTGCCAACAGGAAGAATATGGGTTGTTCTGAGGTTGTCGATTGAAATTACCCACATAGTTTACTGAAGCTGAATTTCTAGGACAATAATCAAAGTCATGCTCTTCACCACAGTATACACAAGAAAGTTCAACAACTTGCTTTACAATTGCTGGAGTAGATGTCAAGGCCTTTACCATGTTAGTTAATGAGGTTACTTGTGCTGACAAGGCTGTAACTACATCTATGTTATATACCACTGCTGATCCTCTTAATGCTGGTTGTCTAGCTAAAGGCCACTGGTAATTATTATTGGCAATTCTTTCTAGAATTTCATAAGCTTTAGTGTAAGATTTAGATAACAGAGCTTCATTTACTGAAGCATCCACCATTAACCTTGTACTTGAATTCAAACCATTGTAAAAAGTTTTCAATTGAATGCAACAAAGAATACCATGATGAGGACACCTTCTGAGTAATTTTTTTAATCTTTCCCAAGTCTCGTACAAACTCTCATCTTCAAGTTGATGGAAGGACGTAATCTCATTACCTAACTTTGCATTTTTTGTAGGTGGGAAATATTTCATCAGGAATTTATTAGCCAATTCATTTCATGTATTGATGGAATTAGATAGTAACGAATTTAACCATGCTCTTGCTCGATCTCTTAAGGAATAAGGAAGGAGCCTCAGCCTTAATACATCTTGTATTGCTCCAGCAATCTTGAAAGTATCACTTACTTCCAAGAACAATTTAAGATGAAGATGAGGATTTTTGTTTGGTAGTTCATTGAATTGACCAACTATTTGCAACATTTGAAACATCACTGGTTTTAACTCAAAATTTGTAGCGTCTACTTTAGGTCTGATGATGCCAGGATGTACAACTTGAGGAGTTAGCACAACATAATCTCTTATAGTTTTGTCTCTATCATCAACCATGTAAATAATATTTTTATTTCCTGGCTGTCTCCTGTTAGCATGTTCATTCTACTCTTCCTGAATGTTGACTGGTTGTAAGGGCCTGTGAAGATTCAAATTCCATGCATCCTGTAAATTATTCATGCTTGAAGCAATTTCTGAATTCCTTTTTCTCTTTGCAATCTCCTGACAGTTCTTTCAATCTCAAGATCAAATTGGAATACCACAGATCTGTCTTTGTGCATGCATGTATCGATCTGCCAATAAATAGAATAAATCAAATTAAATTTGGGGCTATTAAGATTTACTTCACACTTCAAAAATAAACAATTAATCCCTGGCAACGACGCAAAAAACTTGTTGGTTGATTTGTATAGGCAATTACTACCAATGCCAATGTGCAAGTATACACAACAAGTAATAAAGTGATAAGTATTCAAGATCGTCTCCACATGGATTGATGTTATCAAAATGTTAAAGCAATCACAATAGTGCAATTCAACTTAGGACTGAAACAAACAATTGTAAATAATTTCCAAAGTAATCGATAGGGGTGGGCCAAAAAACCGTAGTCTTAAAACAACCGAAACGAACTGACGGTTTTTTCTAATTCGGTTCGGTTTTTATTTTAAAAAAAACTGAAAATACCGTTTGTAAAAAAAATCAAAATGTCGGTTCGATATTCGGTTCACTTAGCTGAACTAAAAAACCGAACTGAAAAACTGAATTATTTTTTGATTTTATTCAAATCAAACACATGTTAATAATTTTATTCAAATCAAACATGTGTTATTTCTCTTTATAACATTATGATTATGTTTATATAGATGGAATATTGGAGTTTGGTTATATATTTCGAAATTTTAATATTTCATATTTTGGGGGTATCTTATTAATAGTTAGGAAGATATTAGTGATAAAATATTTTTTGAATACTTTATTTTTATTGTTAATATTTGTAATAAAATTAGGATAAGTTAATTGTTGAAAAACATTATTACATTCATGAGGCCCAATGGGCTAAAAATTTGAAATTCAAAATAGGCTCAATAGGTTGAGAACCGAAAAAACCGAACCGATCCGAAAAGAACTGTTTGAGTTCGGTTCTTATTAAGTTTGGTTTTTATTCGGTTCTTTTTATAAAATAACCGATTTAAATTTGTTCTACTTAATTTCGAACCGTGCTGAACCGTGCCCACCCCTAGTAATCGAGGGTTGTGAAAGAATTAAATAAAATAACACCGTAGCGAAATAAACTAAGTTAAATATGTCTAAGATTCAATTGAGATTATAGTAGTTGAATGATCAAACTAGCCTAATGGGGTGACTGTTGTCTATCAATTTAGCACCAATTGTTACAATAAGTACTGCAGCACTGATCAGAATAAATATGCATCCGCAGCTATTGCATGTTGGAAGTCTCATACCTTTAAATCTATTAATAATGACCAGTTGCTAATATACTTATGGTACGGCATTATAACCTTTAATCTCTCCACCCTTCAAAGTGAATATTATGTCTAGTGTGTCGCAAATCCTAACGTCAAGTACTGTCCTTATGGGATTCAAGATAACCTAATTCAGGAAACTTAACTTAAGATCAAGTAGTACTCTAGTAATATCCGCTAAGACATGCCATTTTGCTGTTCTATCTTAATTGAAACTATTAAATGGGTGGTCAACCGAAATAACAGTTATATTCATAAAAGAACTACTAGAGTAAATTGCTACAACAATACTATAACAACATATAAGAACAGTCAAGAACCCATTGGATTATTTGTCACTCAACTACAAGTAAATATAGTTCATATTCTGAAAGAGAAAAATAAACATAAATACATTAATCTCGAAATACATCAAAACAATTAAGTAAGAAGATAAATATAAGTGAGCACGGTGAAAGATAAATCCAAATAATTTTGATCGATTCTCCAATGTTGCCTTCAATTCCGATCTTCTTCTTTGTTCCTTATAATTATTCTAATGATAATTCTCTTGCCGCCTTTTTATTTGGTGCATGCCTCCCTTTTATATTGTAAATTAAGGTAAAAAAAAATCCATGAGCATGCATGCGTTAAATTAGGAAATATGTGCTGACCCGCGCCTAAGTTTTCTCCCGCATTGCTCCCAGCTTGCTACAGCACAAGTTGCTCTAACATCCTCAATAGCACTGCATTATTCCCGATTGTGCTTTTCTTCTTTTACGACCATCTTCTTTCCTCCTCTTACTCATCTACTGTCTCAACATCCCCTCATGAATTAAGACTTTCTCAGAACCTACAATTTTGCACTTATTTTTAGCACAAATTACTTTTATTCAAGCAAAACTTATTAAGACTCAGCTAAAATGAATGTTTATGTAAAATGTAATAAAACACCTTATTTGTTCTCTAAATGATCTTGATTCAAGTCTAGAATTAATGTAATAACTTTCATTTTCTAGAGTTATCAATAATAATTTTTTTTTTGTCTTTTGACAACGACCATCGTTTTTCTTCAAATTTGAATTTTTTACATAAATCTTATTTTTTTTATTGTATATAAGAACAATTTGACTATTGGATGTGTCTTTAAAAAAATGTTAATTCAGAATTACTAAGGCAAACCCGAAACCAAAACTAAATCGAAACCGTACCAAATTGAACCACTTGGTTTTGGTTCGATTTTTATTTTCCTTAAATGTCTATTGGTCGTTTTGAATTCCGACGTGAATTGAATAAAATTTTCAGTTTATCCCAAAATCAAAGGGAATGGAACCGAACAGAACCAATGCACACCCCTATATATATATATATATATATAAAGTTACTAACAAAAGTCATAAAAAGGCTAAAACTACACTAAGCCCCCAATTTCTTCTTTGATTATAATCATAATGATGGATCATTAACAAACTCCATGTACCATTCACTTATTGCTTGATCTTAAGACCGAGAATCTGGTAGCTATTGATGGCTTGGCAGCATTTATCGTTGGGGGTTTATTTTATACATAGTGATATTGTTGATGGCACATATATGCTTTAAAAGGTATATATAAGTTTGAATAGCAGAAACCAAAGCAAAACTCTTGATGCAAGCAATCCATTGAATGGCAATTTTGAGAGTTCCTATGTAGATTCAAAATTCTTTATAATCTTGAGAGTAAAATTTTACGGTTTCTAAGTTTGAAATATGGGGAGATTGCTAATTTTTCTCCTATACTAATTAATGTATAATATTTTTTCCCTGTTATTTTTATATTGGTCAATAATCCCATGACAATATAAGTTTACAATATTACCTTTATTTTCAAATACAATTTTATTTATTTTTATTTTAGATAAAATAAATTACATGAATGGAAATTAAAATAAAAATAAGTATAAAAAATAAGAAATATATGTTTTAATGTGAAAAAATTAATAGTAAAATATTTTTTTATACTTTTTTACTTTATAAACATTTTCTTATAATAAATATATAAGAAAATTAAGTATCAAAACTTGAATGATTAATAAAAAAATATTATAAAATAAATAATAAAATATTTTCTTTTACTTTTTATATTTAATTTTAAAATATGATAAAATATTTATTATAAGAAAATATTTAAAAAATAAAAAAGTACAAGAAAAAAGTTTTATTATTAATTTTTTTTGTTCACATCAAAATATATATGTCTTGTTTTTAATACTAAGTTTTTTTATTTTTTATTCATATGATTTATTTAATTTATAATAAGTATAAATAAAAGTTTATTTAAAAATAAGAGTAATATTATAAACTTATGTTGTCATGAGGGTTTAGTTATTATAAAATAGTAGGGGTAAATGGTATATATTTATTGCACTAAGGGGGAAATTGATAATTCTCCCTTGAAATATATATAGGCTCGTGCTAACTAGTAGCCATATAAGTCCTCTGAATCGCAAACAATTGATAATTTAATCAAACACTACATGATAACTTTAAATTAGGATCAAAGAGAGACAACAAGAATAAATGAAACAAGAAAATTCATCATGTAAACTACATAAAATCTATTGATTAATTTAGAACTTGCGATTAAGATAATATAGGTACTTTATAGCTCTAGCATTATTTTCAATATGATCCTAAGCTTTTATCTCTTCTTTCAAGGAACATTGTCTTTGAAACCAAGTGAACTGCCATGTTTCTAACATGCAACAAATAAATCATTAGCTTCTTTAACACTTGATTGTTCAGTAGGAACAATCACTTGGGTTATATATATTAGCAGCTAGAACTTGGTTATTATTACTGCATTTGGTAATTGATTTATAATTTTATGCAAATATAATATCCTTCGTACTTTATTTTCGCATTGATTGGTATAAGGATTTAAATAAGATAAAGTGAAAACCAAGAAAGCTCATACCTTACTTCAAGAGGTTTTTTATTCCCCGGTGATAGACAAAATTGTCTTACAAATGCAAAAAGCTCCAAAACATGTGGTGAAAGATCAACTTCCAGGGATTCAAGATATCTTATAATTCAAAGGTGAGTAAAACTAATATAAATTCCCAAACGATGTTAAGGTCTCATTTTTGTGCATTGAGGGGTGGTATAGGAATATGCACAACACATTCAAAAGTGCATAGATGGGAAATGTCATATTGTTGACCAAGTACAAGAAGTAAAGAAGAATGTTGATGGCAAACAATGGCCTAAGACAAACTAAATTGCAACATGTAAAATAACATAATCCGATTTAAATATTGGCATTTTTGTATGCATAAGTAAAGTTCTTACATTTATCTACAATCGCTTAATTAATGATTCTGCCAATCCATTTTGTGTATGTTCTTATGGAATCATATGTTCGACATCAACACCAACTGATATACAGTAGTCATCAAATGTTTTATATTAGATTTATATACTTAATTACATAATTTGAAAATCGTGCCCTTAATTTTATAATTTGGGCAATTAGTCTTGAACATATAACATTGCGTGTGGACAATAAACAAGCATGTGACTACTATACAGATGCATCAATTAAAATCATAAAGTAACAAAATGGTACACAAGGTGGATGAATTGGTCCAAATATATCTTCTTGAATTCTTTGTAAAAATGATAGAGATTCATTATTGATCTTAGAAAAGGATGGTCTAACCACAAACTTTTCTTATAAGTATGTGGTACAAATAATCTTATTGGCCAGTAGAATCTTGTGGTTCTTCAATGGATGTCTAGAAGAATTTTTAATAATCTATGCATCATTGTAGATCTTAGGTGTCCAAGGACATAAATATTTTTTGATCAGTGAACTTTTGGTTCATTTTTGCACAGCTCTTAGTCACGTTCGTAGTTGTATACTACAATCCTAATGAGAATGTTGAAAGCTTTTCTAATATCTATTTCTTTCCTAAGTCATTTTTAATAATCTAGAGATATTCCATATTATTCTTAATTTAACGTATCAATATGATATCCATTTCGGTGGTTATCCTTAAAAATTAGTTTATTTATTTTAGATCTTCTTGGATATAAACACTTTAGATTACTAGTTTTGTTTTGCTTGCTAATAAGAGTATAACTTTTATGAGTCTTCTATTAGGTATGCAGGACTAAAAGTAATTAGGTCTACAGGACCAAAAGTAGTATTTACTTTTCCTTCAAGTATCTTTATTTCCAAGAAGTTTTTTTTTAATCTTAAAGAATAGTGTATATGGTTTAGCCAAGCATATATCCCCAACTTTTGTTTCTAAAAAAGATATTTTATTTTGTAAAATTCATAAAAAATAATTTATTTCTAAAATCCATAACTTTATATAAAACAAAGTTCATGTTAGACATCATGATTATATATAAGTACATCAAATCTAATGAAACTATAAAAGTACAAAATTAACATATTAATAACTTAATAATATGGCATAATAACGAGAGCTTAATTATTGTGGATATTTCCATCACCAATTAAGTGATCGATTTTCCCCTCTTTATCTTCAAAGAAATCGGAGACATTAAGATGAGTCAAATCCAAATAATCTGAGTTATTGACTAGATTATCCTCAATATTTCTTTTTCTTTTCTTAAATGCTTGGTAGAGACCTATTAGATGTTCGTTTTCACGGTAGGATGTGACCAATGCCTTTTTTTCCTCCACATCGATAACAAATTTCTTCATTATCATTCATATCATTTTTTTTGCAAAGTTGCATTTATTATATCTCTCATAAATGTTCCACCTTTGATGGAGTCTATTTCTATTGTTCCATTGTCTTGAGTTCTAGTGACCACCATAGGGTATCTTACTTTTTGGATTGTGCCTACTATTGGTACTTGCATTTACATTCGTTTCTAGGAATAATTAAGAAACCTTTGGATATAATTCATGATTTTTCAACAAGAACTCATTGTTTTATTCTATAATCAAAAGAGATGTTATTAGCTTAAAGTATTTGTTATATCAATACTTCGGTATTATTATTGTAAGACTATATTTGATATATAAAATGTGGAGGATGTCTTCTCAAGCGTGTCTTTTTCAGTAATTGTTTCACCACGCAATATTAGTTCTGAAGTGATGTAGAATAGAGTAGAGTTATAGTTAGGGATTCTTGCATAGTCTCATAAACTCATGTTTAACAACTCATTTTTGGTTTTTTCCATGAAAATATCGCTCTGATGATCAAATCTATCATTAAGGTTATTTTAGATCGTTAATGGATCTTCCACCATCAAATATTGGGCTTTTAGGTACTAATGTAAGTGATGGAGAAAGAAAATCATAACTTTTGATTTTTCTTAAAAGTATGATTAATTTCCTTCCACTTAACACCTTTCAGGCCTATAGCCTGTAGGGTTTTTTCTGGCACCCAACACCATGAAAGGTAGTTTTTTCTAAAAACTTCAAGAGTGGGAATTAAGGAATTCTTGAGATTCTCCATTTTTCAAAACCTCATTAATAATCAACCCCAAAAAATGACAATATAAATATAAAATATGTAAATAAAAAATAAAAAAATTTGTAGAAATTTCATGCATGTATTTAGAACCTCAAGTTATAGCTTCTAAAATAATAACTTACAACTTTAGGTTCTCACCACTTTATTTATATTGTAAACTTCAGGTTATCTGATAATATTCAAAGATAAATATATATAAGAACATATCTTAATTTATTAAAATTAAGATATGTTCTTAGCACTTTATTTATATTGTAAACTTCATTTAACGATAAATATATTTAAGAACAGATCTTAATTTATTAAAATTAAAGTAACTTGGTCAATGGTTAAACAAGTGATAACTCTATGAAATGAAAGTTATCATATCACTTTTAGACTTAAATTAATATTACTTAGAGAGTAATGATGTGTTTCTATTACATTTTTTTTCATTTTGCATAAATATTTATTTTAATTCAGTCTTAATAAGTTTTGCTTAATTTAAAGTAATTGCAGGTTTCCAGAAGCTTAGGATTCATGGAAAGAATGCTGATGCAATATGCTTGCAAAAATAAGGAAAGAACATGACTACAAAAGAATTGAAATAAATTTGCAGCAATGCAATTGTTGTAGCTGTTGTCATAGCAACCATTGTTGTAGTCGTTGCTGTAGTAATCCTGGGATAATTCCGTGCGGGATACTTGTATGCAGTTACTTAATCTAACTTATGCGCGTCCTGGGCTTCCGTTTACCCTAATTTTTAATTATAAAATAAGCACACATCATAAGGAATAAGGGGAGGCGTCACCCAAGGAGAAAAGCACAAATAAACAAAAGAAAAACAAGATTCAAGAGAGAGATTGAAGGCCACCCAAGAGGAAAAATTGCAGAGATCAATTAGGAGCTCAATCATTTTTATCCTTCTCTTGTTTTCGTGTTTTCTATTTATTCATGGGGATTGTTTCATGGTTGAAACTTTTTTCTTTATTTTTCTTTTACAAACCATGAACTACATTTATTTGTGGTTGAGTTATAAACAATATTGATGGTTTATTGACTGAATATATGTGTTGCTACATATTTGCTGTAGCAATTTGTTTTGATAGTATTTATGTTTATTCATTATTTCGGTTGATCACCCATTTAATGATACAAGTTAGGAGAGAGCAGCAAAAATGTTTATCTTAGTGAAACATATCAGAGCAATACTTGGTTTTAGATTGAGTTTCTTAGATTGAGTTTAACTTATCCCAAAATGAGCATACTTAATCTAAAATTAGTGATGAACTAGACATAGAGATTCACCTTGTAGGGTAAATAGAACCTAAGTGTGTAATGTTATATCTTATGTTGGCATAACAATTGATCATTGTTAGGTTGTATATAAATATAAGATATCCAACATGCGACGACTGATGATACATAAGGATTCTGCCCAGTGCTGTAGTAGATGATGCAGCAACCGAGCTAAACATTAGAAAAATAGTCAATATCATTAAGATAGTTGATTCACTCAACTAATCTATATTCCCATTGATTTTATCCTTGAGTTTGACGTGATAATTTATTTTGTTGTATTTTATTTAATATGTTTTTATTTTAATTAGTAAATTAGTTTCATCAATTTTTATCTTAATTTAGACATAAAATCTGCACTGTTAAGATTGTTTAAAACAAGTCTAATAACATCAATTCATGTGGAGACGATCTTGAATATTCCTCACTTTATTACTTGTTGTGTACACTTGCACATTGACACCAATATCATTAGTATTTATACTCAACAACAAGCCATATAAAGTAATAAATTAAACCAACCATAATAATAAAATAATAACATATTAACAAAATAATAATAATATAAGTGGTATTATGAAACCAGTCCTATAAATTAAAATTGTTATAAACAAATAAATGAACAATATAAAAAAATAATAATGACAAAAGCATAAAAGAAATAAGTATAAATAAACAAAAGTAGTAAAAATTAAACTGTCTGTATCAAAGTACGATATTATTTGCATCAAATTAGTTGTTGTGCTGATAATGCGTTATAAATAAAACAGATAAAGAAAAAGTTTATACTAAAATAAAGTATCTCCAATTACCTTATTAATTAATTTTGTTTATAATGATCATCTTGAGACATAATACACAAAATTATAGGTTAAACAAGAGAAAGAAAATACTAATTTTCCTATGGGGGGCTTCTATCTTAATGAAATGGTGAAGCACCATTTACAACAATAACTTGGGCCCTCAATAAAATTGGGAGTTTGCACTTCATAAGACAAGGCTTTAGTGGCAATCAAGGTAGTACTAGTCCATGGGAAAGTTTCGAAATGTTACCGCGGTCGTTTTTGCAAATCCTCAGCAATCCATAACTGTCAACAGTCAAGAGACTCGGCCCACTTTACCCTGAAGGTGCGTCAAATTACGCGCCGGCGCACGACACTCCCAAACTAACCCCAATCCTCTAACATACGCCACTCACACAGGAAAATAATCTGTGTAATAACATCCCAATTCCTAGAATAGTTTTGTATCTCGAAAAGAACAATAAATTTTTTATTCTTATCATCTAGATCCAATACCATGTCAAATGCATGTTTAGTTTCTTTTTTCTTTTTCTTTATTGAGCACGCATGTTTGGTAAATAGTTATCTATCCTTATAAGATTGAATTTGGACTTTCACCCTTTCATGAAAAATTGTTTGGCATAAGCTTTAGAGCTTCTTCAAATCGATCTAATGCCGATACAAGTTTTGTAAATAGAACTTTTAATTTTTTTTTAGTTATTAATTATAATTTTTAGCAAAAGTTGTGCACCAATTTTAGATATATTTTGTTTAAATGTAATTTTATGAGATGGTAGAAGTAAGATTTTTAAAATAAAGCAAGAGTCCTCTTACTAGTTTAACTAGAATGCTAAAATTAAAGCTTATACTAATAATAAAAGCAAGCAGATTTTTAAATTATAAATAAACTATTCTTTAATTATAACTAAATTTAAGAAAAATTATGTGGTAGAATAGTTAAAATGATTTACTTTCAAACACATGGCTAAGGTTTAAGCCACAATAATACTAAAAAGATGAATTTTTAGGTGAATTCTGGCTCAAGTCATAGGAACAGAACCTCCATGGCTCCATGGGACTAAGGTCCTAGGTTTAAATCTCTTTAGAGGGAATAGCATGAAATTTAATGGCCCTCTAATTAAGTAAATAGAAACAAAACAAATTAAATAAAAATTAAATTATATCACTTCTTGGTTAAGTAATAAACATTTGTCACCTCTTTATTTAAGTATTATAGTCGAGAATTTGAGTTTTTTTCATATGCATTATGAAAGTTGATTTTTTTTCGAAATATTTAGAAGTAGATTCGGCCTATTATGAGCCCTAATATTTTGAATTGTATTATCACATAATTGATTTGTAAGACTTTAATAGAGTTTAGATTGTAAATCTCAATAGAATGTCATGAAGTAAAAAAATAATAAAAACAACTTTTCATTACTAAGAATTCGTATAGAACAAAAGTTAACATTAAAAGGCACTTTTATTCAATTCAACAAGATCCTAGGACCAGTTCTATATAAATTAGAATACTTTATTATTATTTGAGAAAAATAATAAATTAAGGATACAGATGTTATTATCCGGGTAATAATTTGTTTGAAACAAAGCATATTCTCTCACTCTTGAAACCGTCGGCCGTCGCTATCATTTCTTTCGTCTCCTTCTCATCTAATATCCAGTGCTGGGCAGATTTTCTCTCTCGCTCTCTCTCTCAATTCATCGTTTCTAACGGGATCTTTTTTCTCCTCTCTCACAAAATCATCGATCAAAAAGCCACCCATTAGGAAAAAAGAAAATTGAATGTAAAAAAAAATTGAAAAAAAAAGAATTAGAATTGTTGATAAGGTTGGAGGTGGGGAAAAATGGATCTGTGGACGGTGCATGTAAAGCACGCGAACTTAGGCCCTCCTGTTTGGATGAGGATTTGTAAACCCGGTTCCAGTTTTATGGGTAAAGTTGGAGCTTTTGAGATCAATGTCTTGAAACGCAGACTCATTTCATCTCATACTCAGAATCATAAGTTGCTTGTTACTTCTATGGCCAAGAAGAACCACGACAGCAACCCATCTTCGCCTGGTAATGATTATATATGTATATGTATGTATGTATATATATACATAGAGAGAGAGAGAGAGACGCACACACATACATATATGTATGTGTGTATGTATATTGGATTATTTTGTAATCTGGGTTTGTTTTAGATTCTGTGATGGAGTTTGAATTTTGGGGTTTTAGGGTTATTGTGGCTTTAGGTGTTGATGTTTGGTTTCTGGAAAATTTGTAGTTATATTTTGAAAAAATTTCACTAGGATCAGTGTGAGAAAGTGAAATTACGTGTGTATAGCAAATGTCTGTTTGATGATACAGTGAAAAAATTAAAATCATAACTTACGGTTTCATTTTAAGCTCACTAAAAGGAATTTAGGGTATGTTGGGATTGAGGTGATGTGAAATCAAATTGGCTGGTAAACCTTAGCTGCCAAGTGCGTGTTTATTGAAGGGTTTTCATAATGCAGAAACTGAGTAGTTAGAACTACTCTCAATGGGTTATGACTTGCATTGCTCAATCCTCTTACGTTAAGCAATATGAGGAACACAAGATTATTTTGGTAGTGTAATATATCATCTATACTGTTTTTAAAGCCATTAGTAGGTAGTTACAATTTTTTTCCGTGCTTCACTAGCCTTTGCTGCCTGCACTTCCACGGACTCAATATTATGTTGATTATGGAACCTGCAAAGACATTTGTGTAGCTGCACGGATATTGTATTTCAATTTAATGTATGGCACTGGAGAGATTGATTCTTATATGCTTTTCATTTTTGATCTTCTTGTTCTTCCCTTTTGTTTTTGGATGTTTTTGTTCATTTTCCTCTTATTATTGTTGTTCTGACAGAATGAACAATCAAAGCTAAGCCTTTATTTTTGCACAAAAAGCAGCATTGGTGTTTGTTGTTCAGTATGTGTTTGGATAGTTGTGGAAAACAACAATATCTTCTGGTTTAATTGCTCCTTCAGCTAGAAATGTGACTTGCGTCTTGAACCAACTCAGTACTTTTTTTATTGCTCATGCGGATGTCACTGTATATAGTAACAGGCTTGATATTTTTGGGGGAAGAAACTTAATTTAGGTGATGATAGTTCAATTTGCTGTGTGTTTGATGAGATTCATTGAAAGAGCTAAATTCTTTATCTGTCAATAATAGGTCCATCCTTAGCTCTGTGCTTGTACTATGATTTTATATTTTTGGACTTCTTCTTAAATTCATTCAGCAAGCCTTAACTAGAGTTACAATCAACATTATTCTGTTGCTCAGTAGTTTTCATTTATGTCAAACAATAAGATTCTCATGGCAAAAGCTAAACATTAGCAAGACATGATGGAAGTACTTAAGAGTATGGGAATCCTGTTCTTTTAACTCTGAATCTTCAAATTCTAGCGACGACAAGTACACTTCTTAATTGAAAAAGAGACTGTACAAGTATTATTGCCATTTAGTCGGATTATATAAAATGCATTTCATGAAGCTGTGTTTTCATAAATCATTTTCTAGTACATGCTGCACAAATAATCTATCAGATCAACTGCTAACTCTGTCCAATCTTTGCTTTTTTGTTGATAGGTGTATTTTTTAGGTTATGGGCAGAGAAAAACTGAAAAAGAAAAGAAGGGTATGGAGCAGGGATTATAGAAATCCAAACCCATAGGATAGAGAAATTGAAATGGCTTTGTGAATCTTACATTACCTAGAGAACTAAAGATTCCTTCATCCTCTAGCATTAAAACTTATTTCATTTCTGTCCAAAAATGACTGTTAGGATAACAAACACAAATCATCTTCATGAAATTTGAACTCTTCTATCTTCCTATAAATAAATGCTGCAAACGAGATTAGAATAACCCATTTCACATAGAAACCAAGGCAAAGTTATAACACAAATTCAAATTGACAGGTCAGTAAAACCGAGTGGATGTTTTAACTTTATAATTGCCTACAATACATTATGCAGGAGTCGAACACGTATTTTGTCTCGTTCAAATAGAATGATTTGTGTTAGTTCCCATGAACAATGTTCCTGGCTAGCACTCCACTTCAGGAGGATCTTAGCCTTCTAGTTGTAAAAGGTGTCTGAAAAAATGAGGAAGTTTGTGATCGTCAATTGGACTAGTAAAGGAAGATTTGTTAGATAAGCACCCTGGTTTATCAAGATTCCATTTCCTTATTTAAGCTTGATAGATTGTATGGAACTACTTTGATAAAAGGCAGAAAGTGTGCCCATTCTTTAGCTTCTCTATTATTTAGATTTCTTTTATGTCCTAGATTCAGTCCCATAGAGAAAGTAGTAAACCATACTCAAAGCAGAATCATTATAGGAACCAGGCAGCTAGTAGATATGCAGCAACAGAACTCTTGAGTGAAATTCCCTATTTATGTATCTGCCCAAATCTTACTTTCTTCATTGCCATTACCCAAGCTCATATTAGAGTAAATAATACTATTCCTCGAGGAGATATAATTCCATGGACAGTGGCTTGAGTCCCGAAAGATTATTGAACCATCTATGAATACCTTTTACTTTAGCAAACAGCTTTTATTTAAACTCCTCCGTATGTATCTTTACATATTTACTTAAAAAGAGAAAATTCATGATATTCTTCTTACTACTTCTCATAATAGCTTATGATAATAAAAACTCTTATCTAAATCTTTTATTAGGTAGTAACTGGTCTCTAGCAAGAAATTTTTATATTTTGACTAGTTTTGGAGAACTTGTGTGAACAGAAATTATCTATGGGATCTCGAACACTGGCTGAAGATTAGACCAATGATAATTACATACTGGGTCTTAACTTCCACATGCACATGATTCTTGTTCCAATGGAGCTTGTAGTTGGATATCGACCGGTCTAATGGGTGCTTAAACTTTTAACCTACTTAAATTGTAGTTTAACACGATTAACAATTATGATTATGAATTCAGGAAATGGTGATCGATCTAGTCCAGAAGGAGATAATCTGAAACGAAACAATTCTTCTGATAGCAACAAATCCAATGACACTGCATCCCAGAAGTCCCCTCATACAAACTTGGACTGGAGAGAGTTCAGAGCTAATCTGTTTGCCCGGGAACAGGTGAAGTATTTCGTCTTTAGTGAGTTGGTCTCGTTTGTTACTCTATTCCACAATGGACAGTATTGAAGTTTGAGGAAGTGCAACAGATTTGGGAAGCTCACCTTTTTCCTTTCTAATGTTTTAGTCAGCTTAGTTCACAACTTCTGATAATAAACCTTAGTTGGAGTTACATTGTGTCTTTTGGATTTGCTCTAGTAGTGTAGCCCTGCCTGTTATATTGGTCAAATTACACTTTCAATAGAAGTAAATATACTTATTTGGAAAATTCTTGAAGGAGAAGTTGGGATACTTCTATCCTTCTTTTGGAAAAGGAAGTACAAATATAATGAAAAGGGTTTAATTTTAAAGGCATTCAATGTTTTTCTTTTTCACCTACATTATTTCTAAGATCAAAGCAATGCCCCAGAGCTGAGAGTTGTTGGGTGAAAAGATTCCAGGCTGAGTGCCATTACTGTTTTTCTTCCGTTTTTAGTTCCACAAACCCCCCCCCCCCCCCCCCCCCCCCCCCCCCCCACCTTTTTTTAAAAGTAGCTGTTTCAATGACCATTAAACCACTACTTCACTTGAGCCCAATTTTGATCTGGATCATAGCCTCATTTTTATTCCTTTCTGCTATGATACAGTAATTACTTCATGACTTGATATGGAGTGTCTTTTTCACTGACATAAAGAAAGACATGCAGAGTGAAATTTACACTTTAATTATTTTATCAGGCAGAGAAGTCAGAATCTGATACCCAAAACCAAGGTGGGTCAGCTCATGAGTCCAAACCTCTAGGCCTAAAATGGGCCCACCCTATTCCAGTTCCTGAGACGGGCTCTGTCCTTGTTGCCACAGAAAAGCTTGATGGGATTCGTACCTTTGAGAGAACTGTTGTTCTGCTCCTCAGATCTGGTACCAGACATCCGCAGGAAGGGCCATTTGGAGTTGTCATTAACCGTCCACTTCACAAGAAGATAAAACACATGAAGCCTACAAATCATGAACTAGCGACCACTTTTGCTGATTGTTCTTTGCATTTTGGTGGGCCTCTGGAAGCAAGCATGTTTCTTCTTAAAACAGGTCAGTCAAAACTTCCTGGGTTTGAGGAGGTTATTCCTGGCCTATGTTTCGGAGCAAGAAACAGCTTGGATGAAGCGGCAGCCCTCGTGAAGAAAGGGGTGCTTAAACCTCAGGATTTCAGATTCTTTGTTGGTTATGCCGGTTGGCAGCTGGATCAATTGAGAGAGGAGATTGAATCAGATTATTGGTATGTTGCTGCATGTAGCTCAGATTTGATCTGTGGTGCTACATCCGATACATCATCAGAGAGTTTGTGGGAGGAAATTTTGCAGCTTATGGGTGGTCACTACTCGGAATTGAGCCGGAAGCCTAAGCAAGATATGTAGGTATATTTTAGCTAATGGTTGCCCCTAGAATGTAGATATCATTCTGGAAGTTGAAGCAAAATCTGTGATGAGGGTATTTGAGCAGCCAAATGTACAGAAAGTTCACTGACTTTTTAAGTCAGTAGATCTTTTACCATTTTTCTGTTTTTTCCCCATAAGAACCTTGCTAATTATAGTTTATGTATGTAATAATACTCACATTATCTTATTGAGAGCAAAATAAAATCTTTGTGCTAAATTTAAAGAGTCAGTTCATGAAAGGAAAATCATAGTCATAGAGCCGAAAGAAATCAATTTGTGGCCTGCGTTTGATGAAATGTGTAATGTTTTATTATTTGATTAACTTTCATGTAAAGATTTTTGTTAGAATGTTTTGTTGGGTTCAACGTTCTCTCTCTCTCTCTCTCCCTCTCTCTCTCTAAACACGTCCTGAGCAACCTTTGCAAGTTAAGAGCGGATACGGAAAATATTTTGAAAACTTAAATTTATGATACAAAATTTTATAAGTAGGTCCCAGAAGTTAGCAAAATAAACCAGTTGATCAGCTAATTATGGGAAAAAATAATAAATTTTTCTCATATTAATTGCCAAAATCACTGTTCCATTCACTCTCCCTAATTACATAGAAGTAGGCTATGCAGAATTACATAGGACTAGGCTATGCATCATCTTCATTAATTACAGCAAATTCCATTCATGTTCTATTGACGCGCGCCCAGAGACTGATTATCTAAGTAAACTATCCCTAATTCTAGTGTGAGCAGAATTTGAACTCAAACCTTTCTTATAGATCTTATCAGCTGAACCAACTACATCCAATAAAATGCTGCGTTTGGTTGGGAAATCCATGAGGGAGATGGCAGGAATCCTTTGTTGCTTGGGTTTCTGGAATGAGTATATGCCTGATATTTTATATTAAGTTTAGCTAAATTTCACAGAATGAGCAAGACAAGTGTAAACCCATCTCTTAAATACAGTGAAAGGAACAGATATGTTACAGCGAGTACACAAACATTTTTCATCTAACCCAACAACCCTTCCCCCTTCTGCTATACAAAATTACAAATCAAGCTCCCTCACCCACAAGGTGCAAGTATAAACAAAATACAGGATAAAAGAAAACTATGCACAGATGCCTGTCAATTTTATGAACTCCGGAACTATTTTTGACTGCATGAGAATCTTTCATAACCTCCAATCATAGGCAGCAGCTCAACATCGGTTTAAGCCCCCCAGCCTCCATGGCATTTATGTCTACGGTATATGATTACGGATCGCCAAACAATGTTAGCTTCCCAGAGAAGTCAACTGATTTTGCTGTCGAGAATAGTCAGACCCCTGCGAGTATCCAATGCTAACAAGGAACCAGAGTCAAAATCCTTGAGAGTTACCGTCCATATCTTCCGTAATGATTTGGCTGACCGACAACAATACCATTGTTGTTAGTTCCAGACTTCTCAAGACGAGCTTTACGGACAGCGTGCTGTATTTGTCTCTCGTGCTCTTTAAGTATGTCTTCCATGTTTCCCCCAGGAGGCATCAATGGTCCAGAGTAATGAATCCTGTTTTTCTTCAGCACATAGCCCTGAAATAACACAAATGCAATGCAGTTCTATTAAGTACAAAATCATGATGACCACAGAAGGATTCAACACTTGGCTTAAGAACAATTTAGTGAAATGTGGACAGGAATTTTTTTTTTTTAAAATTTTATCATAGCCAAGGGTAAGAGGGAAAAGTAAGAGTTTTCTTTACCATATTTGAATCCCTGATGAACACTCTATCATTCATTCGATTATTATTGTTAGAGAAGTCTGCTGCTGTCTGAGGCAAATGAGATTTCTGCGTTCTCAACTCTGAATTATTTCTTGTAGAGACCGTACTCTTATTCCATGATGCGCTAGGGTGAACTGCTGTACTAGAATGAGAGTTTACATTCTGCCTGCCTACTGTAGGCGGTTCAATCCGGAAGCCAGAACAACTATCCTCCTGGTTATGGAATTTGTGGCTGATGCTTGTGGGTTTTGACTGTCCTGATGGTATGAACTCTGGTGTTCGGACTGCAGTAAAATCTCTTGAACCTCGTCTAACAGATTCAGGTCCACGCCCTCTAACAGCCTCTGCTTTTTGCCTACAGTTTGCAAGAGAATGCATATATGTTAATGTCCTTAATAAATTATGACAGGATCTTCTGAAATGGAAACAACATACAGATACACAGACGTATTTAAGAAAGAATTAATAGTGTGATAGCATACTTTCTTGCTTCCTGATCACGAAGCTTGGCGTCTAGTTCCTTGCTCGGAGGATATTTTGGCAAATTTGATGGATCACAAGAAAGAGGTTCCGTTTTAAAGAACTGGAAAATTGAACAAAAAAATTTAGAAGAAGCAAAGAATATAAAATCCAATTATCAGAATGTCTGCCAAATGAAACAGTTAGTTTAATCTGCACTCGTATGAAAAAAGAAATACTACAGGTAATAGCTGAGAAACTTGCTTCATGTTGCAGAGAGAAAGGTTAAAATCTCAGGCAAATCTCAACATTTGTGATCATTTGATTCAACAAATGTGTGAGTCAAATGAAATGTACCTCACTTCTTAGTGCTGAAGCAGCTGATCCCCGATTCTCTGGTTCAATTGTGAGTAGTTTATCAACTAGAGCCAGAGCTGACTGAGGGAAGTTTCTAAATGTCTCGAGAACTTTACGCTTGTAAGGTTGCTGAGGCTTGAAACTAGTTGCATGTGCGGATTTTGATTTCCGCCAGTAATCCTCAGAGGGTGAACCACAAAGCTTAAATATCTTGTGCATTTGCTCCACCTGTAATTACATGGAACACTATTGTAATAATCACCTAAATATGACTGTTGTGTTAAATTTTTCAATTTTCCCTCGCTCATTCCTTATAATGCTCATTGCATCCACATAAATATTAACCATGCTTTTCACAAGAGTTCATAGAAAATAATCTATTGACTTAAAGATAGCATGGAAACGCTGAACAAACAAACATTCACACAACACATGACACACACAAATAATGCTCACTGCTTACTAATTCTTTTTTTCCATCCCCCACATGGAAATTTAATGTAGAGCAAAGCAAAATGTTCCTTAAGCTCAGTTATATCTAAATACATGTAAAATGTCCTCTTTAGACTGGATGGAATTTTCTTTAAACCAAAGCATGGAAGACGTATGTTTCGATGCAAAATTAATAAGATATTTAAAAAGTTATAATCAGTTGTCTGATACGTGAGACAATTTAAGAATGTTAGCCTATGTATAATGTAATGAGAATACCTCTGTTCTTCCCGGCATAATAGGTTTCCCAGCAAATAGTTCTGCAAGGATGCAACCAGCACTCCACATATCTATAGCAGCTCCATACTTTGTAGCACCAAGTAAAAGCTCAGGTGCCCGATACCACAAAGTCACAACACGACTTGTTAATGGCAGATTTTGACTAGGGTCATAAGTAGTCGCCAGACCAAAATCTCCAATCTTAAGAACTCCAGCATTGTTGATCAAAAGATTTGAACCCTTAATGTCTCGGTGCAAGATACCACGACTGTGGCAGTGTTCAAGTCCACGAAGCAACTGTTGCATATAACATTTGATCTGCAATCCAGTTGCATAAATTTCAATATAAGACTAACATCAACTGCAAGATGAGTAAACTATTTGGTCTAAATGGCCAGAAGAAATGTGGAAAGCTTAAGCATATAGTCGGTCAATCTTTCCAGCGGTAAGTTCACCTCATAAACTGAGAGAATATTACAAAACTTGGCACTTAAAACATCAAAATCAATAGAACAGCAATTACTTGTGGTTCAGTGAACTTGATGCCTGGTGTTGTTGCAAGCCCTGCAAGGTCGTGCTCCATGTACTCAAAGACAAGGTACAAGCTGCCTGACCTTGAAGTAACTAGACCCTCAAGCTTCATAACATTTGGATGGTCAAGTTTACGCAAAATATGAATTTCCCTGGCCATGAATCGAACACTTTCTGGATCCATATTGGCAAACCGCACTTTCTTCAATGCAACAATTTTACCAGTCTCAAGATCACGGGCTTTATATACACTGCTATAAGTTCCTTGTCCAATCTGCAAATTTATCATAACATTTGGAAATTAGCATATAAAATGACAGAACAAGCTGAGCAAGCCTATATCTAAGAAATTAGAACTCCAACCAAACAGCCATGAGCTAAATGCACATTAACAAACATATTTGCCAGTGAATCACATCTTAGACTACCAAAGTATGTACTTCACGATTAAGGTAAATGTCTTTACTGGCTCGATGGATTGCTTTCCAAGTCTTTCAATTCATCATCATTTCAAAGTATCACTATAAAACAACTATAACATAATATCATTCCAACCATTACTACAAGATATTAGACGTAAGCAGTTGTGTCAAATTAAAAGGAAGATAATTGTTATCAACACCAAAGCAGAGCGTAACTACTACGTTTAACTTTTCTTTAGCTCTAAGATAACTCTAAATTAACTTGAGAGCTTCATCTAACCAGACTCCACAAGAATCCACCAATTACCATGTTCAAGATCATGGCTTTATTACCCAAAAAAAAGACAAAAACAAGTAAAAAAGTTATAAATCTGAGAATCAAATTAAATCCAAACAGCCAAGATAACATATATGAAAGAGGCGATAACAAGAACTAACTTTGTCTATCTTCTCAAAGGCATCTGCTCGTCGCGGCTGCCATCCTTTGATTGCTTCACCAGCAACTGAAGTTAACCATGAAGGCCAACCGGCAACCACTTCGTCTCCTTCAGGCCCAACTGGCAAGCAAACTATCCTAGACATCTGCGGTTGCAATCCTACCGCTACAACGGTTGTTTCCGTTCCCATTCCCATTCCCATATCCATTGTAGCACATCTTTGATGACGATTTCGTTTAGGCCTCTCTACAATTGTTGTCCTCGGATTCTCTCCCTCATCAAATGGAACAGTCACATTAGCCTTCACAGAACTCACATTAGCCTTCAACCCAGGCTGCTGCTGCCCCCGCCTCACTGATCCTTCATTTCCAACAACTATCCCCCCAGGATGCTCTCTCAATGAAGGAGCTGGAGCAACCAATTGAACAGAGGAAATGTTCAATTGTTTGTCCCTATCGCTTGCATGAATTTCATCTTCTGGTGCAGCTCCCTTGGAACAAATGCAGCCCATAATCTAACCCACCCTCACAATCCCTTTTGTTGCCAAAGAGGTGTGATTTTTAATTATTCACCAGCCACCCTTTGCAATAATGTCAACATTAAGCAAAAGGGTAACCATGAACTCTACCCAGTTTCACAAATATTGAAATTACCAATCTTGGTTCTCCCAATTTCAACCAAATTTCAATCATACTCATAGAAAAAGCAAGATTTTCAACTCCTTAACCATACAACAGCAATGTACAAAACTGTAGGAAAAACACTTTTGGAATCAACAGAACTCACAAGAAAAACAAAAGCAAAAAGTAACTATCGCAAAACCTTGTGTAACGAAAATCAAGAACTAAGAAAAAGAGATGGGAAGTCGAGCAAAAACCAGAAAAAAAAATATTTGTTTGAAAACCAAAACCAGAAATCCTAGCAAAGGACGTAAAGATAATTTTTTTTAATTATTAGATAAATTAAGAGACTATATGTTCTATGATGTAGGAATTCTGGCCGGCCTTATTGGGTTTCTGGGTTTTTGTTCCTTCTCTTTCCAATCAATAAAAATGACCCAAAACTGAAATTTTTTTCTTTCTTTCTTTGTAGACACAAGAGATTGACAGATTGAGAGGACATGGATGGAAATTAGAGGAAAAAATTAAAAAAATTAATTAGATAAAAAATTTAATTAATTTTTGATTGATTTTGTTTAAAGTTGGTATATGGGTTGTGTGTTGTCTGTGTAACAAAGCTACGAATGAGCATGATTTGCGGATCTAAATTTGCGAAATGCCATACATTTTACTGTTATAACGATTAATTTTTATCTTCATTTTTTTTTAATACTAATGGCTGCTGACACAGTCGTAGGCTCACAGCTCTTTTCCTTCTTCAATCTTCACTTCCATTTTCTCTTTATCTTATAGAAACAGAAAGTGGTAGTTAGTGACGACGAGCAATAACATCTAGGTACCTGATTTTTTTATTTCTCAAATAAGGGCGTATAGTTTTCTGTTTGTATCAAATTGTTAACCGACTCTTCAAGAAAATGATTGAGTACCCATATTGGTTTTTATTTGAACACTTCCATTGCACTTAGATTAGTATACGCATGATAAAAGTGGATTGTATTTACTCGTATGTTGAAGAAATGTATAAGAAAAAAAAAATCTTTGAAGTTTTTTAGTCCACTCTTTTTTGATAATGAGAGAAAATGAGGGTCGTTTTCTTATAAATAAAATGAAAATTTTTTACTATTCAGTTACATGTTTTGATTCTAATAAGATAATTTAGTTGTTTTGATATCTTACAATTAAAGTAAGAATGTTTAGCTTCAAAATAATTAAATAGTTCTTTCTACTTATTTAATGCCATATTTATTCATAGGATAGTTATATAGAATAATATGTAACCTTACAAGCTAAAAAATTTATAATCCACTCACATTTATCCATAAGACTTTACATAGAATACTAAGTAACTTTGCGAGTTAAAAATTATCTAACTGGATATATTACTAAGAAGTATAGCTTTACAATTAATTCAATATTTGGATGGAATGAGAAGAGTGCTCGGTAGCAAAATTAAAAAAAAATCATGCTCTTAATTTGTAATGATCAAAACAATAGTAATTGTAAGGATTTAGTAATTTCAATAGAGGTTATAGGTTCCTTCTCTTTCCTTTTTTTGTCTCCCTCTCTCTTAAAAATCTTTGGAACAAAATAACACAAGTCTCCTTTTATTAATCCATTGAAAAAGATAGATATATCCATCTAGATCTTGATATGTAATGTTTTTATTTATCTTAATCTTGATTTGTGATAGTTTGATAATTTTGTATTTTTTAAATATATATATAATTTCTCTCTCTAGATTTGAAGTTTACGTGTTTCAAATATGAAAAGTTAGAGAAAAAATGAATTTTTCTAATGTACTGATAGTGTAAAATATGTAAAAAAAATCTAAAACTTCCAAATAAAATTCAAATGAGTTATGTGCACATTAAGTAGAGATATCTTTTGTTGATATCTTGAGTAGTGCATGAGTTTCTCTTATGTACTTCAGTAAGATTTATCAATCAACCCATTATTCATAGTTACCTATGGTGTCATAATGTTGTTTCTTCTGTTGGAAATAAATGTTAAAAAAAAAATCAAAAATAGAGGTCGGGGACTTCTTTAACGGAAATGGACTTTTATGGACATATTACATCATTCAGAAAATATGGAAGAAATCAGGGATCTGATTGTTATTACCCTTAGTCAAGTTTGTATTGAGACCACAGAATCTTGAACGAGATTGAAGCTTCAGACGTGCGATGCAATAACAAGTCAGAACGTTGAAACTCCCAGCAACCGGCACGTGGCTCCATGTCAAATTCTGAACTGGATTGCCGCCAAATTTGGGTGGGCTACCATTTACTGAAAAACAATAACGAACATTGTATTTTATTTCGGATTATTACGGCATACAAGTTTTTTTTTATATTTAAAATAATATCTCTATTAATTTAAAAAAAAAATCTCTATTATTACTATTATCTTAAAAAATATTAATTTGATCTTGTATTTTAAATTCTATTTTTCCCCTTCAATTAGTCTGATAACAATTTAATCTTGTCTAGCTATCTCTGCTGGGCACACTGTTAATTGTATTTACAAAAAAGTTGTTCAATGTACAAGAATATTGGAAGTGTTTGATAATTAAAGTAAACTCTTTTAGTTCGGTTTTTGAAGAAATGAACTAAACGAACAGTGAAATATATAAAGAAACTTAAACGGAATAAAATTTCTGTTCACATTCTCTTAATTGATCGGTGTAAGTCCAGTGTGATATAAAAAAAGTAAAATTAACCACATTGAAGTCAATAATCCCAATTTCAATCATTAAAAACAAAATTAATAAGATTAAATTATTTTGATCATTTATTAATGATAATGTGTGTGTGTGTGTGTGTGTTACAGGTCTGAAAATTTCATATTGAGAGGTTTCCTTTGGACTTTTTTTTTTAAGAAAAAAACTAACACTCCAGCAATAGGTCGTGAAAGAATTATGGAACTATTTCAGCATCTACCTACGAGATGGGGGAGCTTCCAATGGCCCAGCTGAAGGAAAGAGAAGCCATGGCAGCCAGTGCCTCCTCATAACACTCCAAAGCAAGTTAAGGTGGATTTCGAACGTTTTAGATGCTAGTGAAGATCGATCCTGCAAAATTGGCTATGTAGAGTTGATGAATTATTTCAAACAACAGAACAAAGTCGGAAAAAGTAGGATTAGGGATCTTTTCAGTAAGAGTCGATCAATGGAGCTATATTGGGACATGTTCGAAGGTCTTCGTTTACAATATAGTTCAACATGAATTTTTTTATCCATCCAATGAGCTTACCAGATTACGACGTGGGAGATCAATTCAGGCTTAGTTTGAAAAGGCTACTTGCCAAGGCTGAATCCCTTTCCCAAGATAAATAAATTCGTTGTTTTTTTCAGTAGATTTAAGGAGAATATTGAGGTTTATGTGTTAGCTGGGAGACTGAGTTATTTACATCAACTTAAAATCAATTTTTTTTATATAACTCTCGTTGTTTGTCAAATAACTAGAAGGTCATAAGAATTTGCTTTTGAGTCACTTATAAACTACATAGACACAACATAGCTCAGCAATTGTCCAACAACTATAAGATTGGCATGACTATATGAAGTTAGGAATGCATCTTTGGGCAAAATTTTTTTATCAAAACTTGGAGAAATTTTAGAATATTTTTGATATATTACAATCAATTAATGCATGCATGATGTGTATAATTGAATAATCACCTGTAACACCTTAGGCGAGACCATAATGTTATGACCCAACTCAGATCTGGTAAGATATTGTCCGTTTTGGGCTTTAACAAGGCCCGCACGAGGTTGTTTCTGAGGCGCTCATATACCTTAAAATGCGTTTTACTAATTAAGGTGTGGATCACCTCTTATATACCCAGCATCTCTCCCGTGCTTTACGGATGTGTGATTTCCCTAGGGTGTTACATACACCCCCCTTGGGAACTCAGCGTCCTCACTGAGGTTTGCCTCACCATCGCTCAAGAGGACACGCGGAGCTGCTCTGATACTATAATGTTATGACCCCAACCCAGATTTGGCAAGATATTACGGGTTTGTTTTTGAGGTGTCCATACACCCCAAAATACGTTTTGCCAATTAAGATGTGGATCACCCTTTACATACCCAACATCTCTACCGTGCTTTACCGATATGGGATTCGCATGATGCTTCAAATAAATGCATAAATATTATAATATTATTTACTCGTTGTATGTCTGACACAGTACCTCTGATATATTATAAGATTTGTCCAAAACGTGAAGACGATGGGATAAGTAAGGAAGCCAAATAAGGCGATCAACATTAGAAGAGGGCTGAGTGTGACAATTGAGAAACGTTTATTCTTGAAATGCAGTGGAAAGTTTCATCCTGGCCATTGTTGCCAGTAGTTATTCATGATATAACAAATTAATATATTCATTTTAAAATTATTTTGGACATCAAACAAAATTATTTGAATAATATTAATCTACATCATACCTATTTTATTAATCCAAGATTTATTTGAAACAAAATAAATATGACATATTTTTTTAATGGAAATACAAACAAGTATTAAACTGAATATAATGAATAAATACTTTACATTTTAAAAATTATTAAAAAATATTTGAATACTATTAGTCAGTTATACATAGTTTATCATCAATATTATATGTGCATTAGTTATATATTGAAAAACATTAAAACCATTTTCATTAGTTACTATAATCAAAATGAGTCAAATATTGTGCAGACCGAGTACCAATATTTTATTTTCTTGGCTGAGATCATCTACAAGATTATTTCAGGAACCAAAATTTCATTTACAGTAACTACACATACATAATTTATTGGTCTCGCTATGGTGCATAAGCAGCACCTGCAAAGGTAAAAAGTTTCCCATAATTTATTCATATTTCACATCTTTAACCTTACTTGGGTCTCAACAATGGAAGAATGATAATTAGTCATAGGAGATTAGTTAGAGAGTTTAAGATCGAGCAAAAGTTTTTTGTCCTGGAAGCAGAGGGAAATGAATTCGTCAAGATTTCAGAGCAAAGTTGGTTCCGCAGATTCTTCATATAAGTAGAATGCTCTGTGGCTAAGGAAGAGGCTTCTGGATACAATTAAAGCCAACTCAAGGATTAATCTTTATGAAGTTTACAGGGTAAGCATTCTACAAGTTTGGATAGAGAAATACCAAATAAGAACAGATCTTTCCTTACAGTCTTCAAAAATGGGGGTCGAAACGGAGTACAAAAGATTATCATTCCTCAAGGTCAGAAATCTGAAAGGTGGAACAAAATGGCACAGTGCTTGCAAAATCTTCATCTGGGAGGGAGAGAGAAAGGGACATTCATTAAGGAGGAAGAATTTGCAGACATTTACATACGGGAAAAGCTTCAAATCGTATGTTGACTCTACAAGATTCGGTAGTTGGAAGAGAGCAGTGGTTTGTGGAAGATTCAGTATGGCTTCAGAGTTGGTAGGCAATCGAGCAGGGGTTACAGAGTAAAGTCTTCATGTGCCACAAATTTACAAAGACAGAAGAGCTGGGTGCAATGGGTTTTTATAAATTGGAAGAAAATTTGTACGCGGAATTGAGCAAGTGGGTTCCACCTGTTAACAAAAGATTTGATGTGCTGTCATCCTGTAACGGTGAATGGCTTAGTATTCGTGGTCTTGCATTTCACATGTGGAGAATGGATATTTTTTTTAGAAAATTGGGGAATCTTGTGGTGGCTTCGTTGAAGTTTATCATGAAACTATCAAAATGAAGGATTTACAAGAAGCAAAGATAAAAGTGAGAAAGGCAGAAAAAGGTTTCATTCCTGCAGCAATCTCGATTCAAGAAGGAGCGGAAGTGGTGGCAGGGGCCGCTTTAGAGTCCCATATATTACGAATGTCACATTGTGGCAGCTTAATCCCCATAAATTAAAAAATCTCTCTCTTTTTTTTTTTCCTTAATATACTCAAATTATTTTTTTTAAACTTATTTATAATAAAAGCCTGTTTTTTAGATCTCTTTTTAATTAGTAATTATCTTATAATTAAAAATTTTTACACAAATTTTATATTTGCTAACTTTAATATTAAAGAGTTATAATTAATAGTATTAACTATTAATTCATTATTATTTTTTTTAAAAATATTTTTCTATTAAAAAATTTAATTGTTTAACATTATAAAACTTCTTGTGCTCATCTCTATATAAAAAAATTACATTTATTTGTTTACTTTTGAATTAAAAAAATTAGTTTCTTGAAATAATAATCTTAGGAAATTTTTTTAAAAATTCTTAATTACTTTTCTTTTTTGAAACTTCTTATTATCTTACTGGTTGTTAATATTCAATATGTAATTAAATTTTGTGTGTTTTTTTTATGTTTCTTTGAGCATAAAAGACACTAAATATAACGAGACTTCAAAAAAAAAATCACCTCAAGCCCCTAATACTAGAGCTGGCAAAATGGATTATCGGGTCGGATCCGTGTCGTGTTAGTTTTGTGTCATGTCAAATATAGATTGACCCAAACCCGACACAAAAAAAAATCGAGTTACCCAATAACTCACTTAATATCTATATATTAAACAAAAGTTACATCAAATATTTACACATTGTCATACATACGTATGCACATATGTACATACATAATTTATCGATATTATAAAATATACATATCTACTAAAATATAACACATACTATTAATGGTTTTAATTATATATATGTAAATAATATTATATATCAATATTATAAAATATACATGTCTACTAATATTTTATACATTTACACTATTAAAGCTTTAAATGTATTTAAAATTTTATAAATAAAATATTGAGTCTATATTCATCATTTTAAAGAATAAAAAAAGAAAAGCATCTCTAATATTTGAGTTTTAATGAAAAAAATCTGTAAATTATTTTAAAATAAAAAATATAATCAGGTCATTGATCGGGTAAATGGGTTAAGAATTTTAATTATAACCTGACACAAAAAAAAATTGTGTTGACCTAGACCCAACCCATTTAATAATCGTATTAAATTTGACGACTCATACTTATTTATTAATGTCGTATTCTTATCAAATAATCAGATCATGTCAAATTTTGCCATCTTTACTTAATATTCTAGAGCCACCCCAAGTGGTGGTGACCATTAGAGTCTTGCGTAATGAAATTGAGATTGGGGTCGGCATAGAAAATTGGTGCACTGTCAGACAACTGAAAGGAATAGATTACGTGGCAAAAGCAAAGAAGAAGAAAGAAGGTCTTTTCATTCCAAGAGGGGTAGAGTTAGTAAAGTACATGTGTGCTACCAGTTTTCAGAAGTAGGAGCGATAATGTAAGAGACATTGGGTGCATTTTTTTTTAAGGAGAAAATTTCATTATACAGCCAAAGAATTACATAACCATGGAGGAGGAACAAAACTCCACACTTCCGAACCTGACTTAGAACCCCCCACTCGAGCAACAATTTGAGCAGCGGAGTTCGCAGATCTACGAACAAAAGAGAACGCCACTTATCCTAAGGACTGAGCCAAAGCTCTACAATCTGCTATGATAGAACCAAAACCATTAGGATAGACTAGCTGATCATGTAAAGCATTAAAGACTATCAAGCTATCCATTTCTAAAACAATAGGAGTAAAAGGAAAATTCTTGAGCCAGCTAAGGGCCTTCTTAACGGCGAGCGCTTCAGCTTCACGAGGATCAAAACAGCCGGGGAGAGTGCTGCTTTTTGCCGTAAGAAAAACACCTCCATTTGAGCGCAGTACAGCCCCACAACTAGTCAGCCCTTTTAAACGAAAAAGAGCAACATCAACATTACACTTGTGCAACCCGGCCCTTGGCTTTGTCTAACAAACAGCCCCATGAGCTAAGGAATCATGCTCGGGGGGGGTGGGGGGAGGAAGATCACTCTTTTGAACTTGCTACCAGAAAAATAAACTATACCCAGCCACATTAACCACCGACTGAACCCTCCCAATGACACCTTTCCAAACCTTGTTATTTATATTCAACCACAAACCCCAACAAATCATGGCAGCCAAACTACAATCCTCAAGGTTGCAACGTTCAAACAACTCCTCCCACCAATGTTCAAAATACATACAAGTCCCATTAAAACCAATTATAGAGGAAAGTCAGCAAGATTTAGCAAAAGGGCAAGACACCAGAATATGAAAGATGGATTTTGAGGAAGAGTGACAGATAGGACAAAGAGTTTGTACCTCAACACGACACTGCAGCAGGTTATCCAAGGTTGGGAGGACACTGGTCATAGCTCGCCAGAGGAAATTCTTAACTTTGGGAGGAACAGGGAGTTGCCAGAGTTTACGCCAAATGCTGCTGCTGGGGGGAGAAAGCTTTTGGTCCAGCATTCGGTAGCAACTTCTAACAGTGTACAGGCCTTTGGGATCAGGCAGCCAATACCAGGAATCATCTTCCTGCCCTGAGCTGAGAGGGATTCGGAGGATAAGATCGCGGTCCCAGCTATTGAAGAGGTTAGCCACCACATCATAGTCCCATTTACGTTGGTTAGGCACCATAAAGCTGACTACTGAAGCTTTGGAGATGATTACTGGAGTGATCGAGGAGATGAAGCCATTTTCAGGGTCGGGCAGCCAAGGAACACTTCTAATAACAGTTTGCTGACCCCCGCCTATTTGGATACGGCCTCCATGAGTAATGGCTGGCTGAGCTGACAGAATAGAGCGCCATACTTAACTAGGATTGCTTCCAAATCGAGCCTCTGCAAACGAGGAATTGGGGTAGTATCGAGCCTTGAAAAGACGAGTTACCAGCGCATTGGGGTTGCTTTGGCGATGCCAGCCTTGTTTACCGAGCATTGCAATATTGAAAAGATGTAGTCTTTTAAAACCAAGGCCCCCGTGAGACTTAGGATTGCACAACTTCTCCCACTTCAACCAACTGATACCCCCACTGCCCAGCCCTTTTCGACCCCACCAAAATGAATTCATCATTCACTCTAACTCTCGGCAAAGCTCTTTGGGCAGGAGATAAACATTCATCGCATATATGGGTAGCGCTTGAGCTACGGTCTTGAGGAGAATTTTTTTTCCTGCCCGAGACAGCAGCTTTTGGTTCCACCCCTGTAATCGCTGCCACATTTTCTCGCGAATGTATCTAAACACCGCTGATTTACTTCTGCCAATGGAAGAGGGGAGCCCCAGATAGTTGCCATGATTCACAGTGCCCTGCACCCCAAAGATATTGCAGATCGAACGCTGCACCTCTGTAGTGGTATTGGCATTAAAGGAGACGGAGGATTTGTTGAAGTTGACGCGCTGGCCTAATGCAGCTCCATACAGGGATAAGACAGCCTTTATAACACTAGCTTTTTTATCATTAGCTTTGAAGAAGAGGAAACAATCATCGGCAAAGAACAAGTGAGTTAAACTAGTAGCCCCCCAAGCAATTCTGATCCCATGAAGCAGACCAGCTTGCTCATGATGATTGATAAGCGAATTAAGACCTTGAGCACAAATAAAGAAAAGGTAAGGCGATAGCGGGTCCCCTTGCCGAAGACCACGACTAGGGACAATGGGGCCTATTTCCAGCCCGTCTCGAGGGATATTGTAAGTGACAGTGGACACACATAACATAATCAGATTTACAAAAGCAGAGCTGAAACCCATCATGAGCATAATAGCAGACAAAAAATTCCATTCAATCCTATCATACACTTTGGACATGTCAATTTTAAAAGCTACAGCCCCTTCACTTTCCTGTCTTTTCCTCTTCAAAAAGTGTATAACCTCAGCCGAAATCATAACATTATCTATAATAGATCTACCCGGAATGAAAGCACTTTGGGAGTCCGAGATAAAAGAACCTAAGATCGACTTAATCCGGCTAGCTAGCAATTTAGCGACAATTTTGTAGATAACATTACATAGAGCTATAGGCCGAAATTCGGTAATGTAGTTCGGGTTTAGAGTTTTAGCAATCAAAATAAGGAGTGCCTCATTTATACCAGCAGGAATCTCACAATTATGAATAAAGTTCAAGCAAGCAGCAGACACATCAGTCCCAACAATAGACTAGAATTTTTGATAAAAAGCGGGATTCATACCATCGGGATCGGGAGACTTATTTGGGTGCATGCTGAAGAGGGCTTCTCGAACGTCTGTTGTGCTAAACTTCTCTAAGATAAGGAAGTTCTGCTCAGCGGAAACTGAAGGCTCCACCCACTAGAGGGCCTCCCCACAATGACCCCTATCAGTAGAGAAAATCTGAGTAAAATAAGTGGCAATTGTCTCATTTATGGCTTCTGGACTTGAACACCACTGACCTTGACTGTTATGGAGCTTGCCAATCGCATTCTTCTTCTTCCAAGCGGACGCCATGGCATGAAAATATTTCGAGTTCATGTCCCCTGCTCTAAGCCAGCGGGTCTTGGCTCTCTGTTTCTAAAAGGTTTCATGGCTGTGGAGGAGCTCGTTATAGCGTTTCCAAGATTCAAAAAAACTGTCCACACTAACCGAGTCCTTCTTTCCCGGCAGCGAAGCCATATTCTTCTTGCATTCCCGAATGCGAACACGAAAATCCCGAGAGACGTAGTTGCCCTAACGAAGAAGCGTAGAACCACAAGCCGCGATTTTACTTTGAATAGGCATCCCAATCGACGACCGCCAACTTCCTTCCACAATCTCCACACAACCAGCCTCGCGGAGCCAATTATTCTCAAACTAGAATTTCTGAATCCTAAGAGAGCTCACCACGGGAACAAGATCTAAAAGAATTGGGAGATGATCAAAGCACGACGCCTCCAAACTACTAACCTTAGCCTTCGGGAAAAGAGAGAACCAAGAATGAGAAGCTAGGACACGATCAAGCCTCCCTTCGACCTGAGCATCTGAACCCCGAGAAGGCTCCCAGGTGAATTAATACCCATTCATGCCCTAATCAAACAGCCCCGAATCAGTTACGATTTGCTGGAAACCATGCAGTTTCCAATTTGGGTGGGCAAGCTTCCCTCGTTTCTCACTAGAATGAAGAAGATCATTAAAGTCCCCCAAGCACACCCAGGGTAAGGAGGAGAAGAGGGCAAGAGAGCGAAGCAAATTCCAAGCTTCCCGGCACCGAGAAGATTAAGGGAAGCCATAGAACCCAGTGACCCGCCAATTCTGCCCCGCTAAATTAATCATAGACACATCAATAAAGGTTTTCCCAAACTTAAGAAGTTGAACCTTGTAATTGGGCTTCCAAAATAAAGCAAGCCCGCCACTCTTACCCACTTTATCCACGACAAACAAACCTGTATAACCCAACTGAAGCTTTAACTGATCTAACTTCGCCCTGTAACACAATGTTTCCATTAGAAAAATAAAGGCAGGATTATACTGCTTGGCCAATTCTACAAGCACTTGAACTGTGCGTGGATGGCCTAAACCACGACAGTTCCAGCTAAGGCAACTCATTGGTTTCGGTGGGCAATGTTTCCATTAGAAAAATAAAGGCAGGATTATACTGCTTGGCCCTGTAACACAATGTTTCCATTAGAAAAATAAAGGCAGGATTATACTGCTTGGCCAATTCTACAAGCACTTGAACTGTGCGTGGATGGCCTAAACCACGACAGTTCCAGCTAAGGCAACTCATTGGTTTCGGTGGGCCTGATTCACAAGTCCCACCGCTAGTCCGTTTTTTGGGGCACTAGTATGCTCCACCTGTGTCGATGAGTCCATTTCTTCATGACCGGCTTTGAAAAGCGGCCCCTGATTTGATCTTCGACGTTTTGCTTCAGAGATAATTAATTGTGAATCGTAGCTAGTGTTTATGGCTTTGTTTGAGGCCATGTTGCTACCAAAGTCATCCCTCTCTGTGCCATTACATCCCACTTGGATGCAGGTTCTGTCAGAGCTGAGAATTACGAAACCTTTATGCCCATACCTTACCATTTTCTCTGTCCCACGACTTTTACTCCCATCCTTAGCAGATTGGGTGGTCACATCCTCACCTACTTTCTCACCAACTCCAACATTTGACCAGTGATCGGGGATGTCTTCCTCCATCCTTGATGATTCCGTCCTCAGCCATCGCTCGCCTGAATTCATCAAACCGCGTCGAGGAGGAGCTTTCATCCATATGCCATAGGGACGAACAGAATTGTTGTCCATGGAATCATACAACGTTGGACAGTTACGTTCAGTGTGGCCTAGAAGGCCACAGATTAAGCAAAATACATTGAGATGTTCGTATTTAAAATCGACCCAAAACCACTCCCCACCTGTTCGTTTTAGCCGCATCCGACGTTTGAGGGGCTGCCTCACATTAAGCGATATCCTCAGACGCATATAGTTGTGCCACACACCAATGAGGTTATTCTCATCCGACTCGAGAAACGAGCCAACGTAGTTGCCAATACTTTGTAATATTCTTTCGGATTGAAATCCCAGAGGCAGATTGTAGACTTGAATCCAGAATGTAGTGTGAAACAGAGGAACATTTTGGGGTTGCTCATCAGCCCCAAGCTTGTAGACAAGCAAAATGTGTTGGTCAAAAGTCCACGGACCGGCATCGAGAATCCTCCGAACATCAACTTCATGAAAGAATTGAAATAAGAATAGAGTTGGAAAGATGGCCTTTATGCAAACACCCTTCCCTGGTCTCCATAATGCTGCCATGGTGTTCTTCATTGAACAAAGTTGACTACCTTGTTTGTTAAGAAACGGCCCACAAGGCAAAACTGAGAGTCAACGTTACTCTTACCAGTATCTACCTCCTTTTCTCCGTCCACCTCAATTCCGCCCTCCTCCTCGTCATCAAGCTGCAGCCGAGCACATTCACGTTGAAGATCGATAGTGCCACGATTACTAGGGCCAACCATTGAAAAGTAAAGGGGAGTCAGAAATGCTTTTTGCCAAAGCTACTTGTCAGAAAGATAAGATGAAAAAAACTTGCCAATGGACAAGAACAGAGACATTAGGTGCATTAAATGATACAATATTAAAATATTAGATATTGAAATTGAACAACCGTAATTTAAAAGGTATAGTATTAAAATATTTAATAAATATTAACTATTGCAATTTAGAAGGTGTGTTAATATAATTTTTTATTTATATAATAAAAAATTTATTATATTTTTAATAATTTTATAAAAATTATTATTTAAAACTTATAATTATTGTATATAATTAATTTTTATTTTATAATTATAATTTTTTTTATAACAACTATAATTTAATAGTTAAAGCACTTCCATTCCAAATAGTACCGTTACATGCCAGCTGCAGTCTCGCTCAAAATTCAAATTACAAAAGATTTAATTCAAATAATATGGAAAAAAAATAAAAAAAAATTCAAAAAAAAATTCAAATAATATGGGCCGAATTATGAGCCCTCGTATTAGTCAAAGACTTAAGGGAAAGAAAGTGGTGTCCCTGGAGACTTATATTGGGCCATTCATTATGGTGCTACAGAACCAGAGTTAGTCATTATTAAGGATTTGGCCCAAGACATTCAATTAATGCCCAAATGAGCTCATAAGGATCAAACAAAGTCTAAGTCTAGAAGGGGAGATTTAATTGGGCCTTCTTAGAAAAGAAGCACAATGACTATAAGAGAGGATATTTGGCCTATGATTAAAATAAGGAGATGCTACCTGAAAGTGAGAAGGATACAGATTCTAGGGCTTCAGATCCCAGTCCTAATTCCGATGGCATTGACAAATGACAAGCATAACACAAATTTCAGACAACTTCAGAAGTAGAAAGGTTACGGAAGTTTGAAAGGCACTTGGGTCTCAGAGAAGTTGAGATGAAGATGGGTGCTGCGATTGTGAATCTTTGTTCCAGAATCAAACAAGAGGGACAAACACTAGTAGGGACTAGGGATGATGAAAGTGAAGAGGTTGACTACAGCACTAGTGATTCAAAGGGCAAAACCAGGCGTGAGCTTTTGGAAACAGAAGAGCTTGGAACTAAATCTTTTTTTTACTAAAGCACATGAGCAACGGGTAGTACGCGACAATGTTGTTAAGTCTCCTCTCATTCAATACAAAAGGAGAGGAAATTGTAAGCAACCCGGTAGTAATAGTAAAGAGGCTGTGCTTGGTAAGAGAAATAATGGAGAGAAGTGTGATGCAATGAATGCCTTTTTAGCGGAGATGAACTTAGCTTTGGTACCTATGTCTAGTATAAACGAAAATGGGAGATTGGGTAAGTTGAATTGATGAGGATCTTAAGCTGGAACATTAGAGGCTTTGGGGATAAGAAAAAAACGTACTATGTCAAAGATGTCATTATCAAGTCAGATGCTGATATGATAATTTTGCTAGAAACAAAGAAGAAATAGGTTGTCAGAAAGCTCTTGAGTACTTCTTGGGGTAGCTGCTTTAAAAGCTGGTTGTTTTTCTCATCTGTGGGAAGAGCAGAAGGAATTCCTTTAGCTTGGGGCATGAGAAGGGTTATGGTTCTTCTGTGAGAATTTTCTATTTCCATCAAAATTCTGCTTCTTTCTGGAAACGATTGTTTACTAACAGAAGTTTATCTCCTAATCAATCAAGAGAAAGGAAAAGGTTTTCGGAGGAGCTTGCTAGGTTGTTTAGTTTGTGTAGTCCAAATTGGCGTATAGGTAGCGATCTTAATGTAGTCAGGTTTTCGTCTGAAAAATCTAATGAAGGAAGAGTTACTAGAAGCATGAGGGATTTTAATTACTTCATCAGAGAGACGTCTCTTAAGGACCTGACACTATATGGAGCTGATTTTACCTGGTCAAATTTGTAAAGTCAATCCACTGTGCTGCAGATTAGACATACTTCTTTTTTTCTTTTTTCTTTTTTTGGGTCGGCAGGGTGGAGCTAGCATGTTGTATTGATCAAACTGTTTTTCTTAGAACTACTTCTGATCATTGCCTCATTGTTTTAGACTTTAATGCTATAAAATGGGGACCTGTTCCTTTTAAATTTGAAAAATGTGGCTACAACATCATCAATTTAAGCAATGCATAGAAGATTGGTGGAGTAGGATGCATCGTATTGGTTATGAAGAATGTAAATTGAAGACCGAACTAAGGAAGGTTAAGAAGAAGTTGAAGAACTGGAATAAGGTTGTTTTTGGCGATGTGAAGGAAGAAAAGAAATTGATCAAAGGTCGAATCATCGAAATTGAAAAAGGGGAACAAGCAGGGCTGATGTCTGAGACTTTATTTAATAAACGATAGCAAATAAAATTTAGGCTGCAGGAAATGATCTTTAAGAAGGAGATAATGTAGAGGCGAAAGGCTAAGGCTACTTGGGCAAAGGATGGGGATGGCAATACCAAAATGTTTCATAAAATATTAAATGAGAGGAGAAACAAGAACATAGTGAAAGATAAAAACATCAGCGAGAGATAAAATTGAGGACAATAGTAAAATAAAGTGGAAATTTTAAATTATTTTTCCAATTTGTTCTTAAGTGGAGAAGAATTAAGATCAAAAGTGATGGGACCTTAAAGTCGTGCAAAAAGGCTAACATTTTGTGACTCATTGCAGGTTCTTGTCACTCTGTTCTTATGGAGAATTCCTATGCTTTTGGTAAATGAAAAAAGGCCAAAGCTCTTTGTATTTATGCTATGGCAGCTCTGCTTTGGGTATCTGGAAGGAAAGAAATCTTCTTATTTTTTAAGGGAAAAATGCGCATAATATTAAAGAATTATGGGACAGAATCCGTCTTCTATCTTTGCTTTGGGCTTCAGTTTTCAGGGAGTTCTAAGATTCATCTTTTTTTCTCCATTTATCTAAATTTGGAGAGCGTTTTGAGATAGATGTCTGGGTTGCTCTAGTATTGTAGGGGGGGATTGGCATACTTCGTATAACACAGAAAAGTTTTCATTATTTTGCCTTCTCAACGGACAGCCGGTCCACTTCTTGTAACAATTCTTTATCATTAATATATTTTACTTTGAAAAAATAAATTACGTGGCTCTCAATAAATACTTTCCTAGCATTTTTAAAATATGGCTCCTACAAATCCTCACTCTACAATTTTTGGATTATATAGATATAAAATTATTCGAATTTCCTTTATTTTCGGATAATATAGTTGCAATGTTCACTATTCACTTCAGATTCATGTCTTCGATTTATTTTTACTGTGGCTGAGATTCCAATGACCAATTCAAGACTCAGCAGATAATTAGGATCTCTGGACAAAAGATATGGTTCTCAGGCTTCCTCTATTTGAACCTCAGCAGAATCAAGCAAAAAAAGTTATTTCAGACTCTGCAACACAAGAGAGGCTACCATGGTTAATGTAAGTTCTTTTTTGTCTCTCATTCTCAGTTTCAGCAACTAGTGATTTTAATCTTTCCAAGAGGATGAATATTATTTCCTAAAAGCACTCTTTTGTCCTCAGCAAAATATTGAGAGTGGAGCACTGGGAATTGAGCAAACACAAGGAAAAGATCTGAATGACTGGCTTCCCATCACAGCTTCTAGAAAAGCAAAATGGTGGTACTCGGCTTTTCACAATGTAACTGCAATGGTGGGAGCTGGAGTTCTAGGCTTACCTTTCGCTTTTTCTCAACTCGGCTGGTATTATATTTATCCAGTGCATATGTTTGTACATTATGAGAACTATGGATTTGACTATATTGTATAGGTGCTAAACAACATCATGCAAGGTCAAATAACATTTTTATAACGTGCAAACATAGCACTTGAGAATTTGATCTTTTTTTAATTTAGAAAAAAAATTAGTGGATCAGGTGCATCACCACAGTACAAGAAGTAAGAAGTTGTGGGACCCATTAAATTAAGAATAATGTTTTTACTAGTCTCTCCATGCGAGCCGCTAAATCTGCTAAAAGGTAGATTCTGATTGTTTGAACTTATTACCCTAGTGTGCTATGGTAGTATGCTAAGTTAGTGGGATCACCCCACGTCAGTCTTTCTCCTGCATTCGAGTTCCAAAGTGCTTTCCAAACTAATATCACTTTTTAAAATTTTTTCCAGGGGGGCAGGGTTCGCTGCAATATTCGGTTCATGGGCAATCACATTCTATTCACTATGGCAACTTGTTGAATTGCATGAAGTTGTGCCCGGAAAGAGATTTGATCGATACCCAGAATTGGGAGAACATTGTTTTGGCCCAAGATTTGGATATTGGTTTGTGATGCCGCAACAAATGCTTGTTCAAATTGCAACAGACATAGTTTACATGGTCACCGGAGGAAAATCATTGATGAAATTTGTGGAGCTGCTTGATCACAATGTTGAAAACGTTAGATTAACATATTTTATTCTCATCTTTGCTTGTCTGCATCTTGTGCTTTCACAAACTCCCAATTTCAATTCATTGAAAGGGGTTTCCTTACTTGCTGCTGTAATGTCTATCTGGTAATTACATTTTGTCCTTCAATTTTTTCATACAAGTTATGTATTTTTTCCCCATAAAATGAAATAAACAAATAAAGGGATAATTATCAAATTTTCCTCAAGCTGTTTCAATAAAATAATCATTCTTCCTCATCGTCTTTGACAAGATTCCATTTCCTTTCGATTTTTTTTTATCTTTTACTATTTTATTCTTAGACCAGACTTATTAGAGAACTGATAATAAAATGTTAGGCTTAATTTCAACAGACAATATAGAGTTGTTCAATTCTTTTTTAATAAATAAATATACAGTTCACATAATATCGGTTGTACTAAAGTTTTTCTATGTCGTTACAGCTATTCGATGGTTGCTTTTATAACATCAATAAAGAAAGGAATTCATCACCGTCCGGAAAGCTACGGAGTCCGGTCTCATACGGAGGTCGGAAAAGCTTTCGATTTCCTAAACGGACTGGGAACAGTCGCATTTGCATTTGCAGGACACAGCGTTGTGCTTGAAATTCAAGCCACAATCCCATCAACCCCAGAAGTTCCTTCAAAAAAACCAATGTGGAAAGGAGTTGTTGTTGCTTATGTGATTGTTGCATTTTGCTATCTCTCTGTTGGCATTTCTGGCTACTGGGCTTTCGGTCAATACGTGGAAGATGATGTTCTCATTTCTTTGAGAAAACCTGCCTGGCTTATTGCCATTGCAAATTTCATGGTTTTTTTTCACGTTGTAGGAAGTTACCAGGTATGTTTTCCGCTCTTTTGATTTTTATTTCTGTTTTTACTTTTTGTTCGTTCGTTATAATTGATAAGGTTCATTATGTCTCCCGCTTGGCTAGATTTTTTAATTGATTTTACTTTTTGAATATAAGAACTTTGCTAAGTCGAGATCGTCTGAAAAAGAATAAAAATAATATTTTTGAAATCACTGCACATTGAATAAGTGTACATGTTTTTTTCCCCCACCGATTCTTAGGTTTTTGCAATGCCAGTGTTCGACATGATTGAATCATATTTGGTACAACACATGCGCTTTACACCTGGACTACTTCTTCGTTTAGTTGCTCGTAGTTCATATGTTGGTAAGTTTGGACATTAAGTAGAAAAATCTCTACTATTTTCGGATTCTAATTCATTTCTTGTATTAGATGCATCGATTAAGAAAGTCTACACAACCTCTTATAGTTATTTTCTAATAACTCTTTGTACCGAAAAATCTTATTATGAACTCTGCAGAACTGTACTGCATTTCTGTACAAGAGGTTGGCTCTGCGCAAGGCAAATCTATGTTGTGGCCTGGAGGATCTTTAGACCCTACCCAACTCCTCAAATTTCTAATTTTTTTTCTTTTAAATCCAAATTCCGTGGCTCTCAAAGTGTATATACTCTAGAACATCGAAGCATTTTCCGTGTACTTATTATTTTGAGAAATTTTACAAGCTTAGACAGTTATCTGTTGAGAAAAGTATTTAATAAAGAATATATTACATAAACTAATATAGGTAAATTTTGGATTATTCATCCCTTGTGAACTGACTATCTTTAACTCACTTCTCTCACCTTTGAAAACTCAAGTCACCTTTTTTTTTTGGTTCAAAAGATAAGGAAAAAAATGTCAGTGGGTTGATGAATTTTTTTTTCTTGTCTTCTTAACAAAATTGGGGTTAAGTTGTAGTTAAAAAAAAAAAAAAGGAATAATTCGAAGATAGTCATCATCATGATGAGATTATCCGAAATTAACCCCATATAATATATATGTATACACTTTCTAACATTGTAAGTGCTTATTTAGTTATTTATTTTATGGATATGGTGACAGCTATAACAGGATTCATTGCAATGTTGCTACCATTTTTTGGAGGGTTGCTAGGGTTCTTTGGAGGACTTGTTTTTTCATCGACATCATACTTTGTAAGTGATAAACCGATTCGATTTCATAATCTTGGTGTGTGTGTGTGTGTCTATATATAGAGAGAGCGAGAGAGATACATACAGCTACTTATAGGTTATTACCAAATAATTAATGGATGTATTGGATGTCAGCTTCCTTGCATTATGTGGCTTATCGTTAAAAAGCCCAGATGGTGGAGCTTTCATTGGTTTGCATGTTGGGTAAGTTCGCCTTCTTCCTTTTATTTATTTATTTTGTATTTTCTTAAATTTTATTTACCACAAAACCTGCAAAAACTTATATTTAACCCACCTTCCTTAAGTTTACAATAAGCCAATAAGCAAATAAATTAATAAGCACAATATGATTCTCACTGCCATATGAGTAATGATATATATACGTGTATGTGTGTGCGCGTGCGCCCCAAAATCGGCCCCAAGGAAACCCCAAAAGTGTAATTATCAATTATTTTTTTCTTTTTAAATCGATACTTACTCCTTTTTTAGTCAGTACGAGGCTTATTTTCCGGTAAATATCATCTTTAAAGTCTTTCCTATGCTACCACCAAAATCTGATCGGCCAAAAATATTCATTGCCGATGTGATCACTTATACTTTTGACAATTCTCTACGATTAATTCCTTTAAATTTTCTAAGATACATCTCCCTTCATTGAAAATTTTAAGGATGTCACTCTCAGTCAAACATATTCCAAAACCTTATTTCACATTTGCTCAGCTCTAATTGGCAGGTTGAGTATTAGGATTGAAAATCTTTTAGTTTAATTTTTTCTCTCACATGTCTCAAAGAAATTTAGAATGAAAATGCAGTTCAGTTGAGTATTGGAGTTGCAGATATTGAAAGTGTCATCGAGGAGTGAGAGAAAAATATTTTGTTCGAGGAAGAAAGAAGAAAAGAAAATGGCAAAATAATTGCAATAAAAAATGATAATAGTAATAAAACAATGCCACATGATTACCAAGTGTCAAAAAATAATTCCCCAACACTACCATGTCAGTAAGCGACCTGATGGCGTTGACACTAACAAGACTTTTTTTCAACTTTCTTACACAATTTTTATTTAAGAAAAATGATAGATGAACAAGTCGGTGACAAAACAGTCGCTAATCCTATGCGGGGATATAATTTATAAAAAAAAGTGCATAAATCCACATGGATTTTTTTTTTTCCCGCTGTATTGTCTTTCTGTCCAAACAAGAGGGCTTTTTATTAAAATTATTATACCATAAAATGCCCATCGCTGGAGATCCTTATTGATGCTCATATGAAAATGTAAGTGACGCAACCTATCATCTAATTCCCTCATTACGGATTTGAACGGATCAGCAATTCTAGTTGGATCAAATCCAATGTTAGAATACAGTTTTTCCACAATTGCTGAACCGTCCAATCCAGTGGAAGAAGCTATACAGGCATCTTCAGAGCTTCTGAAAAACCTGAATCGCAAACTTTCCTGGTTGTTTCAGTACCTTGTCCATTTCTAAACACATGGCTCTCATAAAAACGGACCCATATTTAGAGCCACCTAGCCTCCCATTACATGTTGGGTTTCTAAAAGTTGAGGAGTTCTAAAATACATTAAAGATACTACAATTAACTAATACATGTATGGTATGTGTAATTAAATTAGTATAATATTATTTATATGACGGTTTTTTTTAAAAAATACACATATATCATAATATCATTTATTTATTGTATGACTGACATAACATTTTTTATATATTTTAGAATTTCTCCCAACATTCTGTACAAAGTTTGCACACCACCACAAGGCACAAAGTTACTTTTTTTCTTCCACAGATGACAATACTTGCAACTTGGCATGAGTTTGACTTCGTGACGGATTTTTCGGAACCCAAATTTCTAAACAATGTTGAACATGGGGATTTTGAGGATCTCCGAATAGAGCTAGAGATAGAAGGTTCAAAACTAACCTACTTCTTTATCTTTTCTTAGTTTTAGACGGTGGTTTAGGGTAGTTGAGTAATTTATCATTTATACCTAACCATAAGTATGATGGACAAGGAGTTAGTGTTAAGTTTTTGCTAAATCAAATGTTGTTAGGTAAGAGAAATAAAAAAATATAAAATGAATTTAGATTATTGATTTTTTACTCAGTAAAAAAGTTAGCTCGGCGTTGAAAAGTAATCCAAGTATGATATATCATCGGACTTGAAGCTCAATGTTGGGCTGGTTCTTGAGTATATCATATTAAGTCCCCACGAGGCTTTTTCTCCTTTTTCTTGGAATAAATAGTAGTTTAGGGGGTTGACTTATTCCAAATGTTACTAATGGGAGATTGGAGCTAGTCGAAGGCTATACTATATAATATTTGTATTTGGAGCTCTAATATACCTCATATTATAATATACATGTATAATATTATAACTATTCTAAAAGAACGTAAGTAACAATAAGTTGAGTGCTATCCCGAAGCTAGCCTACTTTATCTTTTCTCGGTTTGAGAGGCAGATTAGAGTTAGGTGAGTAACTTTTTTTGCGGTTTATTCACTATATTTTTTAAAATACTTCAAAATATTACTATTGTTAAATTATTAACATTCTCTAAAATTACTTTTTATTTTTTTGGCTTGTTTTTAAAATATTATCTTCTTACAACAATATTTCTTTTTTTCTTTTTTCTTGGAATACTTTGCTGAGGAGTTAATATATTAATTTTTTTAATTAATGTCCAAAAAAATTATTAATTTAATTTTTTTACAAATCATTTTTTGGACATACGTGAGCTTCCACAAAAATTAATATATATACTTTTTATTTTTATTTAATTTTTTTGGGGGTTGAATTGTTTATTTAATTTTTTTTAGTAATGTCCAAGAAAAAGGAAACATTATTGTAAGAGCATAATATTATATAAGTAAGGTAAAAGAAATAAAAAGTAATGGCAAGGAATTAATAGTTTAACGACATGGATGCTTTGAGGTAGTTTTAAAATTACAAGTACTAAACGAGTACCAACCTTAAGGATTAAGCGAGCTTTTATCCTTTATTATTTATGCCTAACATTTGGATCAATATTAATTATTTATAATTCTCATCTAATGACTTGCAATTGAATATTTCTAAACAAAAATTAGATCAACTTTAAATTAAATTGTTCTTACACATAAGTATATTATTTGACTTTAAATAATTTACACATTCGTACTCTATTACACTTATTATACAATTCTATAATTTAGTAACACAATAGAAGGCACGTCACTATATAAGACTCAGTTTGGTATAAATTTTCAAATAAAACTTATTTAAATAAAATTTTTGTTAGTACAGCTTACAAGTAGAGCTTTCGCGAGAAAGATTTTAGTTATTTAGTTGTCAATTAGAGCTTTTATTAAAAAGTGTAAAACTACTTTAATAAGCAAGTTTCTTTAAAGTTGTGTTATGAAATAAATGAAATAAGATTGTCAAATAAGTAAAAGATATTTTTAAATATTTTAACATTTTAAAGAGGACTTTTCAAGCTCTACTTCAAAGAATACAAAATTTGAACTTTAGTAGAGGCAAAATAATTTATTTAATCTTAAAAAACTTTACAAGAAAAACAATCAAACAATAACAAAAATCTAAAAAATATTTATGAGATTAAATAAGTACTTATATATATTTATTAGATAAACCATTCTAGCAGTCATTGAGTATAGTATTATTCTTTTGGACAAATTACCAAAGCATGTCATGTTATTTGGTTAAATTAATATATTTCGCTCATGTTTTAAATTCATATAAAAAAAATAAAGCTGTTAAATAGATTCTATCAACTTTCCTTTTATTATGCTTTTTACTACGTAAAAATCAGACTTATGATTGATTTTTAATTGATAATTATTGAGTTTTGTCCAGGTAGTTAGCAGAAATTATTTAATAACTTTTTTTTTTTGGTAGCCATAAGTCTGACTCTAGTAAAATAATGATAAACAAAAATGTTGATAGTTAGCAAAAGAATTTGAATGAAAGGAGGATTTTGATGAATCTTGGATCATGAGGAAAAATTGATTAATTTTAACAAACAACAGGAGAGTTTGAAACATTATCCTATTCCTTCTAATAACTCGATGTTGAGTTGAAATTATTCTACGTTTAGCTTGCTATTTTTATTGGACGTTCTTTTATAAGATAGCTTATATATGATTTCATTTTCACTCTTTGATGCCCATATAAATATATCATTAACTGGTCTATGTTTAAAATAGAAATTAAAAAAAAAAGATTTCTATCATCATCAGGGTCGGGATAGCTATTCTTAAACTTCATTTCTTGCGTTTTGATTGCAGATTTCTATCATCGTCGGGGTTGGGATAGCTATTCTAGCACCTATTGGAGGAATGAGACAAATTATCATATCATCAAAATCCTACAAAATGTTCTCATAAAAATTTCAATTCTTAGTTTTTTTTTTCTCTCTCTTTAAGTGAGAAGGAATTGGATATATTTTTTTGTAGTGAATTGTTTATAACTGAATTGTTTATTTATAATTTTCCTTACAACTATTAATCAACAAAAAAAGAAAAAAATGTCCTAGGGCACATATGTACATGACAAAGATCAATGATTGTAGAATGAAGGATAATTTCGGAATGTTGAAAAATAGAGGTGATTTTCAAATACCAAAACCTCCACACAACATTATTAATTTTTAATTGTCTTTAACAAAACATATTTTGTTATGAAATATTAGAGTTTAATATGCTTGTTTGGATTGAAAGAAAATGAGAAAGAAAACAAGAGAGAAATCTGAAAGAATTTAGAATTGATTGAATGGAGCCGAATGAATAAAAATACAATCTAAGTTTTTTACTCAACTCAATTTATACTCGCTCACATGCAGCAAGCTATTAACTAACTTTTACAATAATAGAATTACTAAGAGTTGATTCTTTTAACCAATTACAATAAGCTAGCTGGCTTGTCATAACAACTTCACACATCAACATATACTTTGCTTATTCATAAAGCCAGCTCATGAGTTCATCAGCATGCACCAATTCATCAAAACTCATCAGCGCACACACAGAACCAGATCAGCTTATCATCTAACATTCCCCCTCAAGCTCAGCCTAAGGTAATGCGGTTGAGCTTGGTACACAATGAACGAAAAGGGTGATAAGATAAGGCTTTGGTCATAATATCAACATTGTCTGAGCTAGGAACATAACCGACTTGAAAACTTTGAGTAGCTACCTTTTCTTGTAAGACATGAACATCAAGCTCAATGTGCTTGGTACGAGAGTGAAACTTTGGATTACTTGCTAAGGCATTTGCGCTTTGATTATCACACCAAAGAATAGGTGTGGAAGTAAGAGTGACACCACGCTCTATCAACGAAGATCTGATCCAAAGAAAAGAATCTCATAAGCAGCCATGGCCAAGGCTCGGTACTTTGATTCTGTGCTCGACCTAAGGACTATAGCCTGCTTCTTGGAGCAGCATATACCAAATTTTTGGACAAAGATAGACACAATAACCAGCTATAGGCCATTAATCATCTCGATCGCTCACCTAGTTAGCATCACTAAAGCAATTACTGTCCAGAAGACCATGACTAGAAAATTATAAACCCATGTGTAAAGTACCCTTAAGATACCTGAAGAATCTCTTGCAAGCTTCGCAGTGATTAACAGTAGGAGCAGCCAAAAATTGACTGAGCTTATTCATTGGAAAAGCTATTTCAATTCTGGTCAAAGTGGCATATTATAAAGCGTCAATAGAGCTTTGACAAAGCGTTATATCAGCAAAAGATTCACTGTCTGCTTTATTAGCAGGAATAACAGCTGCCATTGGAAGAACAGGGAGTGCAGCCCTGCATTTGAAAGATGCAAGCCATCAATATTTTTGATAATCTAAAGACCCAGAAAATATCTTAATTCTCCAAGGTCTTTAAGTGCAAAAGTGGACTACATATTTGTGATAACTTGCTGTATTAGATTGGAATTGGAACCTGTCACAATTATGTCATCAACAAAGACAACAAGAAGTAAAAGAGATAATGAACGCTTTTGAATAAGAGAGATATATCTGATCATGAGTTGTGAAAACCCCAATGATGTGTCAGCACCATTTTTAACCTGTAAAACCAGGCTCTAGAACCTGTTTAAGAATCTAAAGAGCCTTTTGAAGTTTACAAACATGAGTAGGCTTGGACTGATCTACAAAGCCCTCTGGTTGTTGCATGTAGACGTCCTCAATTAGATAGCCATGAAGAAAGTTGTTGATGTTAACTTGCCTTAGTGACCAATTATTCATGATAGTTAAGGTAAGAATAACTTTGATGGTAAAGGCCTTAACAACAGGGCTAAATGTCTCAGTGTAGTCAACTCCTGAGTTTGATGAAATCCTTTGGCTACTAACCTTAGTTTGTATCTAATAATTCTGCCATAAGGACTGTATTTAATCTTATATGCGCATTTGTTGCCTACTGCTCAAGCTGAATTTGAAGGTTTAATTCTTGTTGTCAATTAAGGTCTGATACTCTTCTTTCATGGCTTGAAACCAGACTGGATTTTTCAATTCAGCTGATACTGAAGATGGCTCTGAAGGTTTAGATGTACAGTTCACCATGTAGGCTGGTTTAGGTTTTAATATCCCTGCTTTGGATCTAGTGACCATGAAATTGTTGAAAAAGTCAGCCAACCAAAGTTGGCCAAAATTTCTAGCATGCCAAACGTGTTGCAATTGGCAAAGTTGGCACCGGCCAACTTTGAATTTGAACACAAATTAGGGAGTCGAAATTGAAGAATGGACAAAGGAGATGAATTTGGAAAAATAATAACAATTAAAAATTCTATTTTTAATTATTTTATTCTTAGCGTAGTAATTCTTTTTTTCTATAAATAGCTAAGGATTTCATTCATTTGAGATCATCCCAAGTTTGTGAAGCTTATGAGTTTCTAAGCTTTTGAGAGTGAGCAATTGGAGAGTGTGTGTGAGAGTACTGGGTGTATTTGGGTTCTGGGAAAGTGAGATTCTTTACTCAAATTTGTACTCAAATAATTGTTATTAATACAATTATTTTTCTCTTGCTCCCGTGGACGTAGGCATACTGCCGAACCACGTAAATTTTGTGTCCTTTATTTTTTCTGTGATTATTCGGTGCGCTTGATTCCGCATTCCGCGCACAACAAGTGGTATCAGAGCCGACGGTTCGTACTTGGGGGATACGGTACTATTCACGTATATGTTACTATTCACGTATGCGGTACTGTTTACGTATACGGTACTGTTCACGAATACGGTACTGTTCACGAATACGGTGGAGACAGCCATTTGTACTTGGGAGACAGTCTATTGTAAGTAGTGTGTATTTTTGCATGTCTAGGAAAGTTCTGTCAATAAAGGCGATAAGAGTCTAAGGATTCTGGTTTTTAATTGGGACCGAGTTCCCGTCCAGTTTCCTGGGAACTTTCCTGGTGCATTTATTCATGCGAAATTAACAACATAGAGACTGTTTTTCAAGTGGAAATAGTTCGTTGTGAAAATGGTAGAAGGTGAAACTTCCAGAATTGGGGAGAGATCTACCGAGACTATTTCAGGAGATACTTCAAGTGGGAGGCGAGATTTGTCAAATCGCTATTCAACACCTATTATAGGAGGCCAAAAGATCGATGTTGAAAAGTTTGATGGGAAAATCAATTTCGGCATGTGGAGGCGCGAAGTTATGGATGTCCTTATTCAAATCGATCTAGATGTTATTCTGAAAAATAAAAGACACTTGTATGATGAAGAAATTTGGGATCGTATGAACGAGAAAGCTTGTGGTCAGATTAGATCTTGTTTGACCAAGGAGGTGAAATACTTGGTAAAAGATGAAGAGTGTGCGGTGGCTTTATGGCGTAAATTGGAGGAGAAGTACCTGGTGAAAAGTCCTGAAAATCACCTGCATGCAATGAGCCAAGTATATGGTTTTCGAATGAAGCATGGGGTGTCAATGCACGATCATGTCTCAAGATTTGAAAAGTTACTTGCTGACTTGAAGAATCTTGATGAAGATATTAAGGATGAAGTCAAGGCTATGATTCTGTTACACTCACTACCAGAGGAATATAGCCATTTTGTGACTACTTTGATATATGGAAAGAGTGTGATCGTCTTCAAAGATGTTTGCACAGCATTGACAAGCTTGGAGATTCGGAATAATGATAAAAATTCTGAACGAGCATCGTCTGAAGCTTTGGTGAGTGGAGATTGGGCAATGGAGAAACAAAAGAAGCGTGGTGGAAAGAATTCTCGATTCAAATCGAGAAGCAGAAATATAGCTTGAGACGAGTGTGCCTTTTGTCATGAAAAGGGCCATTGGAGGAAAGATTGTCCAAAGGCTCAAAAGAGAGATGACAAGAAACCAGCAGCAGCAAACATGGCACAAAAAGATGAAGGCTCTGATTATTCATTAAGTATTACTCCTGCAGCATACGTGGCTAGTTCGAGCGAGTGGATACTTGATACTGGAGCAACCTATCATTTGTGTCTTATTAAGGAATGGTTTACGGATTTTCAGAATCTGGAATCCGGTGAAGTTGTGATGGGGAATGATCAACCTTGTCCCACAGTGGGGATAGGAACAATTCGGCTCAAAATGTTTGATGGAATGGTCAGAGAACTCAAAGAGGTTAAATTTGTTCCAACTTTAAAGAAAAATCTAATTTTTGTGGGTGCTTTGGAAGCTAAAGGCTACAAGGTTACCATTAAAGATGGTATAATGAAGTTTACACATGGGGTTATGGTGATTCTGCAAGGGGTTCGGCGTCACAATCTGTACTACTTGAAGAGAGGTACAACTGATGAAGCAAATGTTGTTGAGGCGCACAATGACACCACCAAGCTATGACATGTACGACTGGGACATGCTGGAGAGAAGTCTCTGCAAACTCTGATGAGGCATGAACTCTTAAAAGGTACCAAAACCTGTAAATTAAATTTCTGTGAGCATTGTGTAGTAGGCAAGAAAACAAGGGTCAAGTTTGGTACAGCTAATCACGATACTCGTGAGATCCTTGAATATGTTCACAGTGATGTATGGGGACCAACCAAGACTGCATCAATTGGTGGAAGCCATTATTTTGTTACATTTGTTGATGATTTCTCTAGACGTGTGTGGGTGTACACCATGCGAGCAAAGGATGAGGTTCTAGAGATTTTTGTGAAATGGAAGAAATTGGTGGAGACTCAAACTGGCAGAAAGATCAAAGTATTACGATCTGATAATGGGCGTGAATATACTTCTGATCCATTCTTGCAAGTATGCCAGAATGAGGGTATTAAAAGACATTTCACGATGAGAGATACTCCGCAACAGAACGGTGTGGCTGAGCTTATGAATCGTACTTTACTGGAGAAGGTACGGTGTATGTTATCTAATGCTGGTTTAGATAAAAAGTTTTGGGCTGAAGTTGTGAGCTACGCAAGTCACTTGGTAAACCGGTTGCCTTCTGCTGCAATTGGAGGTAAAACTCCTATGGAAATGTGGTCTGGAAAACATACACAAGACTATGATTCCCTTCGTGTATTCGGGTGTCCAGCTTATTATCATGTCAAAGATGGTAAACTGGATCCTCGTGCTAGAAAAGCTATCTTTGTGGGATTCAAAGGTGGAGTAAAGGGCTTCAAGCTTTGGGATCTCAAAGATAAAAAGTTTGTTTGCAATAGAGATGTCACATTTGATGAAGCTTCAATGATGAAAACTCCAAGTTCTCAGCAGGTGGAGAACAAAACCAGAGAGGTATTGCAGTGGGTGGAGTTTGATGCAACTCCATATGTACCAGTTAGTTCTACATCGAAGAATGGTTCAACTATGGAGGTGACACCTAGAGTTGAAGAAGAGGTTGTTTCTTTTGATGTCCCACAAAATGAAGAAACAATTGATGATGTAGATAATGATGATTTTATAGCAACAAGGAGACCAAGAAGAGAAATAAAGAAACCCGGATGGCTTACGAAAGATATGGTGGTAGCCTATGCACTTCCAGTTATTGATGATAACATCCTCAACACTTTCAGTGAAGCATTACGCAACAGTGAAAGTAATCAGTGGAAGTTAGCCATGGAGGAAGAGATGAAATCTCTCCATTAAAACCAGACTTGGGAACTTATAAAGTTACCAAAGGGGAAAAGGGTTATTGGCAATAACTGGGTCTACACCAAAAAGCAAGGATCTCCGAATCAAACAACTCCTCGATACAAGGCAAGGCTCGTGGCAAAAGGTTTTGCTCAAAAGGAAGGTATTGACTATAATGAAGTTTTCTCTTCAGTTGTAAAACATACTTCCATTCGTATCCTACTTGCCTTAGTTGCAGAATATGAATTAGAGTTGGCTCAATTGGATGTTAAGACGGCGTTCTTACATGGAGATTTGGAGGAGGAAATCTATATGATTCAGCCTTGTGGTTTCAGAATTGCTGAAGAGGAAAATCATTATGTGAGGGAGATTATCGAGAGCGGTGTTGTGTTGTTGAAGAAAATCGATACCAAAGATAATCCATCATATATGTTGACGAAGGTAGTTTTTGGAGTTATGTTTCAACATTGCTTGAAACTAATTCAAATCCTTCGATTGTGTTAAGATATGTCCTTCGGGAATTATGAACTACGGTTGGCTTGATCCCAAATTTTGGGTACGTAGGCAGTCACAACGATGCAGCCGCCTTGGATCCTTTCGAGGATCATTTGGGGATGAAGTATTCTGGTCCATTAGTAGTTGGCTTATTTTTAATTATTTTATTCTTAGCATAGTAATTCTTTTTTCCTATAAATAGTTAAGGATTTTATTCATTTGAGATCATCCCAAGTTTGTGAAGCTTATGAGTTTCTAAGCTTTTGAGAGTGAGCAAATGGAGAGTGTGTGTGAGAGTACTGGGTGTATTTGGGTTCTGGGAAAGTGAGATTCTTTACTCAAATTTGTACTCAAATAATTGTTATTAATACAATTATTTTTCTCTTGCTCCCGTGGACGTAGGCATACTGCCGAACCACGTAAATTTTGTGTCCTTTATTTTTTCTGTGATTATTTGGTGCGCTTGATTCCGCATTCCGCGCACAACAGAAATGGCCATGAATATGTTGAGGAGAATGAGTTAATTGGTGGGATTGGATGTCTAGTGATAGATGTTGAGGTTGTGAGGATTGTCTTTTGGGTAATGTTTGGATATTTGGTGAAAATGAGGTAGATAGAGCTGGATTAGAGGCTAAATCATTTGTTCAAGCAGAGGATGAAAATGGTGATATATCAAGTTGTGCTCCAGTCTGTTGAAGAGGAAAATGAACAAAAGGACTGACTGAATTCTTAGAAGACTGAGATGAGCAAGAACTTGAGGGTGAAGAAAGTTGGATTCCAAACTCAAAAGGAAAAGATGATTCATCAAAACCAACATGATTATCGATATAGATCTTATCAGCAGAATGAAGGCATAGATAGTTGTTGTGCGCGGAATACGGAATCAAGCGCACCGAATAGTCACAGAAAAATAAAGGACACAAAATTTATGTGGTTCGGCAATATGCCTACGTCCACGGGAGCAAGAGAAAAATAATAGTATTATTAACAATTATTTGAGTACAAATTTGAGTAAATAAATCTCACTTTTCCAGAACCCAAATACACCCAGTACTCTCACACACACTCTCTGATTGAGTACAAACTTGTGATGATTTCAAATGAATGAAATCCTTAGCTATTTATAGGAGAAATGAATTACTATGATAAAAATAAAATAATTAAAAATATAATTTTTAATTATTATTATTTTTCAAATCCATCCCCTATTCCCCATTCTTTCTTTTCGACTCTGCAAAAAATCAACAGATTTGAAAAAAGCATATGGCTTCTAGAAACACGTCACATTATTTCTCCCTGCCACCAACCTTGCTTTTGAAATTTGCATACCAATCTTTCCAATCTTTGACTTTTCAACAATTCTCCACCTCGGCGAAAATTTTCCAAATCTGAGCCGATATTAATGGACCATAATACTCCATCCCCAAATGATCCTCGCAAGGATCCAAGGCGGCTGCATCGTTGTGACTGCCTATGTACCCAAAATTTGGGATCAAGTCAACCGTAGTTCAAAATTCCTAAAGGACATATCTTAACACAATCGAAGGATTTGAATTAGTTTCAAGCAATGTTGAAACTTAACTGCAGAAACTATCTTCGTCAACATATCTGATGGATTATCTTTGGTATCGATCTTTCTCAACAACACAACACCGCTCTCGATAATCTCCCTCACATAATGATATTTCACATCTATGTGCTTTGTCCGAGCGTGATATGTGTAATTCTTCGCAAGGAATATCGCACTTTGGTTATCACAAAAGACCATAATGTTCTCCTGGATTACTCCCAAGTCACCTAACAAGCTTTTCAACCAGATAGCTTCCTTTACAGCTTCAGTTGCTGCCATATACTCTGCTTCTGTAGTGGACAGAGCAATTGTCGATTGTAGAATCGACCTCCAGCTAACCGGACTTCCACCCAATGTGAATACGTAGCCCGTTGTTGATCTTCTCTTGTTAAGGTCTCCAGCGAAATCGGAATCACAATACCCAACACATTGTTGACCACAATCCTTCTTGAACAATAACTCAACATCAATTGTCCCATACAAATATCGGCGAATCCACTTTACCGCAAGCCATTGAGTTTTACCCGGATTGTGCATGTATCTACTAACCATGCTCACTGCTTGAGATATATCGGGCCTTGTGCATACCATAGCATACATAAGACTACCCACAGCACTAGCATATGGAACACGAACCATGTAATCATGTTCCTCTTGAGATTTAGGACATGAAGAAGAGCTTAATTTGAAATGAGGAGCTAGAGGTGAACATACCGATTTAGTTTTGTCATCCATACCGAATCTTTCTAGCACTTTCTTCAAATAAGACTTTTGAGTCAACCATATGCTCCCATTCTTCTTGTCTCTACGAATCTTCATCCCAAGTATTCTCTGTGCATCACCCAAGTCTTTCATCTCGAACTCAGAAGCCAACTGCTTCTTTAATCTTTCGATCTCATCTCTATTCTTTGAAGCTATAAGCATATCATCGACATAGAGTAACAAATAGATGAAAGCTCCATCTGGTAGTTTTCTAAAGTAAACACAATGATCGTGTTCACTTCTGGTGAATTTCCGCCCTTGTATAAATTGATCAAATCTTTTGTACCACTGCCTTAGCGACTGCTTCAATCCGTACAAAGATTTAATCAACCTACACACATGATTCTCCTTTTCAGCAACTCTGAAACCACAAGGCTGAATCATATAGATTTCTTCCTCCAAATCTCCATGTAAAAACGCCGTCTTAACATCCAATTGAGCTAACTTTAACTCATATTCTGCAACTAAGGCAAGTAGGATACGAATGGAAGTATGTTTTACAACTGGAGAGAAAACTTCATTGTAGTCAATACCTTCCTTTTGAGCAAAACCTTTTGCCACGAGCCTTGCCTTGTATCGAGGAGTTGTTTGATTCAGAGATCCTTGCTTTTTGGTGTAGACCCATTTATTGCCAATAGCCCTTTTCCCCTTTGGTAACTTTACAAGTTCCCAAGTCTGGTTTTGATGGAGAGATTTCATCTCTTCCTCCATGGCTAACTTCCACTGATTACTTTCATTGCTGCGTAATGCTTCACTGAAAGTGTTTGGGATGTCATCATCAATAACTGGAAGTGCATAGGCTACCACCATATCTTTAGTAAGTCATCCTGGTTTCTTTATTTCTCTTTTTTGCCTCCTTGTTGCTATAAAATCATCATTCTCTACATCATCAATTGTTTCTTCATTTTGTGGGACATCAGAAGAAACAACCTCTTCTTCAACTCTAGGTGTCACCTCCATAGTTGAACCATTCTTCGATATAGAACTAACTGGTACTTATAGAGTTGCATCAAACTCCACCCGCTGCAATACCTCTTTGGTCTTGTTCTCCACCTGCTGAGAACTTGAAGTTTTCATCATTGAAACTTAATCAAATGTGACATCTCTACTACACACAAACTTTTTATCTTTGAGATTCCAAAGATATCTTTTCTAGCACGAGGATCCAGTTTATCATCTTTGACATGATAATAAGCTGGACATCCGAATACACGAAGGGAATCATAGTCCTGTGCATGCTTTCCAGACCACATTTCCATAGGAGTTTTACCTTCAATTGCAGCAGAAGGTAACCGGTTTACCAAGTGACTTCCGTAGCTCACAGCTTCAGCCCAAAACTTTTTATCTAAACCAGCATCAGATAACATACACCATACCTTCTCCAGTAAAGTATGATTCATACACTCAGCCACACCGTTCTGTTGTGGAGTATATCTCACTGTGAAATGTCTTTTAATACCCTCGTTCTAGCATACTTGCAAGAATGGATCAGAAGTATATTCACCCCCATTATTAGATCGTAATACTTTGATCTTTCTGCCAGTTTGAGTCTCCACCAATTTCTTCCATTTCACAAAAATCTCTAGAACCTCATCCTTTGCTCGCATGGTGTACACCCACACACGTCTAGAGAAATCATCAACAAATGTAATAAAATAATGACTTCCACCAATTGATGCAGTCTTGGTTGGTCCCCATACATCACTATGAACATATTCAAGGATCTCACGAGTATCGTGATTAGCTGTACCAAACTTGACCCTTGTTTTTTTGCCTACTACACAATGCTCATAGAAATTTAATTTATAGGTTTTGATACCTTTTAAGAGTCCATGCCTCATCAGAGTTTGCAAAGATTTCTCTCCAGCATATCCCAGTCGTACATGCCATAGCTTGGTGGTGTCATTGTGCGCCTCAACAACATTTGCTTCATCAGTTGTACCTCCCTTCAAATAGTACAGATTGTAACGTCGAACCCCGTGCAGAATCACTATAGCCCCATGTGTAAACTTCATTATACCATCTTCAATGGTAACCTTGTAGCCTTTAGCTTCCGAAGCACCCACAGAAATTAGATTTTTCTTTAAAGCTGGAACAAATCTAACCTCTTTGAGTTCTCTGACCATTCCATCAAACATTTTGAGCCGAATTGTTCTTATCCCCACTGTGCGACAAGGTTGATCATTCCCCATCACAACTGCACCGGATTCCAGATTACGAAAATCTGTAAACCATTACTTAATAGGACACAAATGATAGGTTGCTCCAGTATCAAGTATCCACTCGCTCGAACTAGCCACGTATGCTGCAGGAGTAATACTTAGTGAATAATCAAAGTCTTCATCATTCCGTGCAATGTTTGCTGCTGCTGGTTTCTTCCCATCTCTCTTTTGAGCCTTTGGACAATCTTTCCTCCAATGGCCCTTTTCATGACAAAAGGCACACTCATCTCGAGCTATTTTTCTGCTTCTCGATTTGGATCGAGAATTCTTTCCACCACGCTTCTTTTGTTCCTCCATCGCCCAATCTCTACTCACCAAAGCTTCAGACGATGCTCGTTCAGAATTTTTATCATTATTCCGAATCTCCAAGCTTGTCAATGATGTACAAACATCTTTGAAGACGATCACACTTTTTCCATATATCAAAGTAGTCACAAAATGGCTATATTCCTCTGGTAGTGAGTGTAACAGAATCATAGCCTTGACTTCATCCTTAATATCTTCATCAAGATTCTTTAAATCAGCAAGTAACTTTTCAAATCTTGAGACATGATCGTGCATTGACACCCCATGCTTCATTCGAAAACCATATACTTGGCTCATTGCATGAAGGCGATTTTTAGGACTTTTCACCATGTACTTCTCCTCTAATGTACGCCACAAAGTCACCGCACACTCCTCATCTTTCACCAAGTATTTCACCTCCTTGGTCAAACAAGATCTGATTTGACCAGAAGCTTTTTCGTTCATACGATCCCAAATTTCTTTATCATACAAGTGTCTTTTATTTTTCAGAACAACATCTAGATCGAATTAAATAAGGGCATCCATAACTTCGCGCCTCCACATGCCGAAGTTGATTTTCCCTTCAAAATTTTCAACATCGATCTTCTGGCCTCCTATAATAGGTGCTGAATAACGATTTGACAAATCTCGCCTCCCACCTGAAGTATCTCCTGAAATAGTCTCGGTAGATCTCTTCCCAATTCTGGAAGTTTCACCTTCTACCATTTTCACAACGAACTATTTCCACTTGAAAAACAGTCTCTATGATGTTAATTTCGCGTGAATAAATACACCAAGAAAATTTTCAGGAAACTGGATGGGAACTCGGTCCCAATTAAAAACCAGAATCCTTAGACTCTTATCGTCTTTGTTGATATAACTTTCCTAGATATGCAAAAATACACACTACTTACAATAGACTGTCTCCCAAGTACAAATGGCTGTCTCCACAGTATTCGTGAACAGTACCGTATACGTGAACAATACCGTATATGTGAATAGTATCGTATACGTGAACAGTACCGTATCCCCCAAGTACGAACCGTCGGCTCTGATACCACTTGTTGCGCGCGGAATGCGGAATCAAGCGCACCGAATAGTCACAGAAAAATAAAGGACACAAAATTTACGTGGTTCGGCAATATGCCTACGTCCACGGGAGTAAGAGAAAAATAATTGTATTATTAACAATTATTTGAGTAAAGAAATCTCACTTTTCCAGAACCTAAATACACCCAGTACTCTCACACACACTCTCCGATTGCTCACCCTCAAAAGCTTAGAAATTTATAAGCTTCACAAACTTGTGATGATTTCAAATGAATGAAATCCTTAGCTATTTATAGGAGAAATGAATTACTATGCTAAGAATAAAATAATTAAAAATATAATTTTTAATTATTATTATTTTTCAAATTCATCCCCTATTCCCCATTCTTTCTTTTCGGCTCTGCAAAAAATCAATAGATTTGAAAAAAACATATGACTTCTAGAAACACGTCACATTATTTCTCCCTGCCACCAACTTTGCTTTTGAAATTTGCATACCAATATTTCCAATCTTTGACTTTTCAACAATAGTCTTTGTGCAGTGAGCTGCATCAAAGAAAGACACAGATTCCATTTCTAAAGGCAAGTTTCTAATGATTAAAAGGTCTTATATTATTGATGTTGTAGAAAAAATAATAGGAGACCCATTAAAAAAGAAAAAAGAGAAAGGTTTTAATTACAATTGGGTGGTGGTATTTCTACCCCACAAATTCTGTAAGTCTATCCTAGTAAAAACATAATTATAAAAAAATTACTTTATTTTCAAAAAAATTCAAATGAAGAAGAATTATGAAGAATTAATCAATTAAATCTATCTTATTTATTGTATTGTGATTAATTTTTTTTTCATTAGATGTGACTAATAAGATTACTTTAACCTAAATTTATTGTTAAGACTTTCTAAGCCTAAAATACAGCAAGACACACTAATCTTGATAAGTGGACTAACCAAGAACAAGACTGAATCAAGAAATCAGAATAACCAAGCAATTCCAGAAAGCAGAACTTGTACACGGACCAGCTGAATTAGAAGGAAAATTTGCACATTATCATTGATCAAGAACTGAGCCAATTACACTCGATTTACAGAAGATTAAGATTGTGCATAGATTACAAAGAAATAAATTCCACGCAAATCGATGAACAAATGAAGATGATATGAACTCTATATCAGGCACCACCCATCAGCCTGCTTTTATATCTGAATTCTGGGTTTCGTTATAACAGATTATAACGAACTTGTGCCACGTCAGTAGAGAAATATCAAGCAGACCCCATCAACTGAAGACAATCTGCACAATAGCTCTCTACTTTTCCAGTTTCTTTATTTTAGTCCACGAACACATATCTTCACATTTATATTAGTTATTTTACACTTAAAAGATAAAGTACCAAAATTTTAGTTTAAATTCAACCATTTTTATTTTATACAAATGTCATTCTTTCTAAATGGGTCAATTCTACTTTATTAATATGATTATTAACCTTTAATTAAACTAACATAACGCCTTTATAGGACAATATTCATTTAAATTATTAGGTTGTCAAAATTTATGTCATTTACATGTAAAATATTAAAAATTATTAGAATTCATAAAAAAGTTTGAGTATAGGTTACAAAATTAAGTACCTAAAGTATTAGATACAATGACAAATATTACTTTAGGCAACTAAGCCATTTTATGTTATAAAGTAAAATAATTATATAGAACTTATATTAAAATAACTTTAATAGTAAAATAAAATAATGAGAAAAAATATAAGAATGATTTAATTGATTAATTATACAAATATCTTTTTTATCTGTATTTATTAGAAATAATGGTATTTATTGTGAATATTTTTAGAGGTGGGGTGGATTTAGACAAATAATGGGGTGGAAATATCCCCTCCCTTTAAAATTTAGTCAAATTCTTTGAACGTTTTATCTCTTGACCCCTTAGTTTATAGTGGTTTTGCTTTAACATCCTGAAATTTTTAATTTCTTCATTTTTAATCCTAATTCCGTGCCTTTCTCAGTTCATAACTTGTGTATTCCAAAACATAGACGCATTTAGCGTGTATTTATTTTTGAGAATTGTTAAAAGGTTAGAGAGTCCTTTTAAGTTAAAACAAGCCCTTAATATCTACGTATAACGAGAAGATTATCAATTTGCTCCTATTAAAATTAATAACAATTACTGAAAGTAAGGATAAAAAGGTCATTTCATCTGACACATGACACTATAGAGGAATTTGAACTCATTTGGCGTTAGAAATATAAAACTTAGATGAAAGTTAAAAGGGCTTTTAGTAAAATAATCCAAAAATATTCACATTGTAATACTTCAAAATAAAAAATTCTAAAAAATAATAGCAAAAACAAAATAGTAGCAGTTGCAACAACAATAGGGGAGTGAGTTTCGGGGATTAGGAATCACAAGAACTAAAACAATTGAAAAAAGAGTTATGATAGACATTTTAAATTTTTTATCCTAAATTTAATTTCAAATTATGTATCATTCATTGAGTAATTGATAGCTCTTTAGAAGGTTCAAGTAAATTAATTATATTATCTCACCAATCAATTGATCGATGTAACATCATTTGACATAAATTTTTTAGATAAAAAATTTGAGGTGTATAACACTACTCTTAAAAAATGATTTTTTTTCTTAAATACATACGTCAATAACAATTTTTTTTTGTTTAATTGTTGTCGACAACAATACTTAAAACATAGAAAAATTAGCTTTTCCTTTCCTTAGTTTAATACAAATCCCTATACTTTAAAAGGAAAATATAAAATTGACTATTCATTAAAAATACCATTTTCAATTTTTTTTCCCCATAACCACACATAAAGTTCTAAACTTTATGAGACCATTCACCGCTAGCATCTGGAAAATTTTTAGGCTTGTTATTTCTCCTAGATGTGTTTATCTCAAAATTCCTCAAAATACCCATTCGGCCATACCCATAACGCTTTCACTACAACATCATCGAACAACAAATAAATTAAGATAAAGTTTCCTCTTTAATTAATTGTTTGCTTCTATCCATTCTCTAACCTTGAATGGTAATGGAGTCATCTCCACATACTGTATATAAATGCTATAGCGAACACGGACAAGGTTGGAAAAAAAATTGAGAGCCAAGCTACTCAAATAGAACAAGGGGGAGCTATATGCCAAAAGAAAAACGAAAAATCAATCAGATTGCAATGACCGAATTATTAGTTTATTGTTCACTCATAGCAATGCAATCAATGTAGGATAGTTATGTAGGATCAATACGATATCTTTCTGAAGTCATAACATAATTTACAAGTCTCTATTTAGGAATATAAATAATATAGTATTCCGAAACTTGTCAAAAGAAAAAAAAAATCAATCAGATTACAATGACCTAATTAGTTTATTGTTCACTCGTATCAATGCTGCAATTCATCAATTATGTATTCAAAAGATGAGAAAGCTTCAAGAAGAGACAATGCTGCAATGAAAACAAATACAGTGGGAATACAAAACAGAGGAGAAACTTCAGTCCGTCATTTTTTTTCCCATTCTTAAATTTTCTACCTCATGAGAAATCATAAAATTCAAAGCTTCAATTTGATCGAGCACAAATGTAATTTTGATTCTTCCAAGGCATATTCTGATTCCGACCAACTTTTTGATCCAAGTCGAGCAATTCCTGGTAATTTAACATAAAACAAATTGCAGGAGAAGATACAATAAAAAAAATAGAAAGAAAGCAAATGAAAAGCCATACGCAAAGGATATAAATTGAAATTGATATGCATACCTTCACATAAATTCAGAGAATAAATAACAAGTAGGCTTTATTGTCATTCGAGTAGTCTAAATCTTTTAGGAAGTGGTTCCTCAACATCATCACAGCAGCCACTTCCACTGGCTTCAGGTGCTCCAACATATTCAGTAAGGCTTCGCTTTGATGTTGCGGCTAATTCTGCCCCAACAAAATCGTGATAGAATTCATTCAGATTAGAAGAAGTACAGCGAGTCCATTGGTTTGTTGTTTGGTCGAACTCCTCAACCTCGTGCATGTAGACTGGATGAAAACCACACCTCTTCACCTTCAATCCAGGACTTGACGAGGATTTAAATGACAACTTAATAAGATTAGATTCAAATAGCCAATCACTACTATAGCATTTTTCACGAGACAAATAAAGTAGCCAAAGATGGTCCGACCCAGCCTGACCGAATTTCTCTTTAAATTGAATAAAAAAACTGCTACAAGATGCATCCATATAGCAGTTGAAGTTATGTGTTGGATACAAATGATATCTTCTGCTACCAGGAGAATGTTTAGGGAAGTGAAAAACACAGCAAATCGCATATCCCGCAACCTTATTCATATTATACAAATATGAAGGTCTTGTGACTGTTATTAAAGAACCCTCATTCTGATACATAAACCACTTTGGAATTTCACTTCCCGGAACAACAATGCTGAGGTCTTTTAATGGATTTGACACTGCCTGCAACCAAAAAGTAAAAAAATGAACAAGTCCGTACCATTGCTTAATTTTTCAAGAATAATTTTGAATAGCTGGGAGATACAGAGTAAGAGACTGACCTCAAGGTACTCTCTTAGCATTGAAAATGCCAAACCGTCGTTCCCGACCAATTTCAAGCTGTCTATACAATTAATTGATGTGTATTCGGACTTGCATAGTTTTAATGCACCTAATAATGTCACCAGCGAATCACAACCATTTACTCGAACTTCCATTAGGTTAGGAGGAAGTTGTGGCATAGATTGAAGCCTTTTGCAATCTTCCAACTCTAGTTTTTCGAGATTAAAAAGACTGTTGATGCTTGCTGGCAGCGTAACAAAATTATTTTTGCTCATATACAACTTTTTTAATGAGCATAAGTTGCCAATATCATTTGGGATTGCTCCTTCCCCTAGGCCACAGTCCCTGAGATCCAATTTGCTTAAAGAGCACAAACCTGACAGAGAAGGCAACATCAAAGCTACAGGATATGAAATCTTTCCTGTCAAATTGAAGGGAAAGTGCAAATGCCATGATGCAGATGACGGTGGTCCATTGCACCCAGAAAAAGATAGTGTTTTAAGATTCTTCATAACAAAAATGGAGGGCGGAGGACGTCTTATAGTTGTTCCACTTATATCAAGTTCTTCCAAACTTTCTATTTGCCCAAGCGTCTCTGGAACATTTTGAAGTTTGGAGCAGCCGGAGAGATTCAGAGTTTTAAGAGATCTCAAACCATTTATACAGCTGGGAAGTCTCACTAGATTGTTGCAATCATTCAAATTCAATAATTGAAGTCTGGTCAAAAATTCTATAGATGATGGAACTTCTGTAATGGAAGTTCCATCTAAAAAGAGCTCCGTCAGATCTTTCATACTTCCTAAAATCTCTGGAAACTTCTTAAGCTTCGAGCAACCAGAGAGCATAAGATTTCTTAGGCATTGTAGTCTTCTTAAAGTAATTGGAAGACTCTTGAGATTTTTGCAATCTGTCAAATTCAACAGAACAAGTCTAGTGAGATGTTCAATTGATAATGGCAACTCTTCAATAGTTGTTCTGTCTAAAAAGAGTTCTGATAGATCATTCATACTTCCAGCAAACTCTGGAAACTTCTTCATTAGTTTCGAGCAACCAGAAAGAACAAGTGTTTTAAGTGACTTCATAGAAATCTTGCCTGGAAGAGTTGTAAGACTTCTACAATCTTTCAGGTTCAATATAACAAGCTTACTGTGAAGCAGCAAAGACGGGTGAATTTCATGCAACCTTGTACATCCTTCAAGAATTAACTCCTCTAAATTTGGGACCCCTGAAAAATCTGGTGTCTTGATCAGGTTCTGTGAATGGCTGAGTCTCATGACTTTCAACATGTTTAAATACTGTCGAAAACAAAAAGGATTAAAAAGATACTTCTTAATTCATTTACAACTATAGTAATAAAATTGTCATCAATAATTATCTATTGACAAAAATATAAAATAGTGACAAAAATATTGATCTTACTTTGATTCCCTTCCATAATTCTTCAATACGACTGTAACACATATTAAATTCAACAGTTTTATCCAATTGGACATTTGATGGCAAAGATTTCAAAGGATATCGATGCCAATCAAGTAACCGCAACTTGTTAGAGAGGTATTCAAGGCCTTCGGGAAGTTGCAGATTATCGATTTTGAGCAATCTTAGGTTGGCCATCTGCGAAAATGCTTTAGCACCTGCACTTAAATACACCTTATTTTCAGGAAAGTAGGCGTCGATTATTATTTCTTCCACTACTTCATTTCCCTGAAAATTATAAGCAAGTGATAAGTGAATAAAACAATAATGTCAAGATGCTAAAAGTTCGTCAGAGACATAGTAAGGTGTAATAATAATCACTTACTGTGTTTTCTGTCAACACATGGCGCACTTCTTCTTCCCTCCATATTTCTGCTGCGTGTCCGAGGTTGTTCGGGGGATTGTCATTGAACGATTTGATGTCCCAATTCTTGTAACAAATCATGCATCCACAGTCTGTTGTCATCATCAACAGTTTATAGGGATTTTTCAATAAGAATTTCTATTCCAATGACTGGGGAAAAGCCACATCCCTCTAGAATTTTTGCCACATGATCTCTATCCCACAATTTAAAGAAACATGCAACATCAAGAAATATTTTCTTCTCTAAATCTTGTAGTCCAAAACTTATTTGAAGTATATTTATAATCTTATTTGGAGGCTCTCTTTTTAGCCTTTTCAGCGTACTTCTCCATAGATCCACAGATCTACCATTCAGAAAGGAACCCAAAACTGTTAGAGCCAATGGAAGACCACCAGCATACTTTAGAACACGTTTAGACAGCTCCACATATTCTCCCATTGGTTGATGGGTTTTAAAAGCTTTTACTAAAGAGTTGAAGAGCTTCATCGTTACTTAGTACCTCAAGGTTATAAATATGCTCTTCATCCAGTTCATGTGCCTCCAACAATTGTTTATCTCTCGTTGTTATTACGATCTTGCTGCCTGGACCGAACCAATCACGCTTTCGAGCTAAATTTTGTAGTTGTTCAACATCAGCCACATCATCGATTACAAGAAGAACCTTTTTCTGTCGTAGCTTACTTCCTATTATGTTAATACCATCGTCTACATTCCATATGCTACTATCGGCAAGCTTTAGTAAGTCAAAAAGTAATTGCTTTTGTAAAGAGACTACACTGCCTTCTTTTTCGGATTTTTCTCTAACATTGGCAAGAAAAGTACTCCCATCAAACTCGTGAGAGATCAAGTCATCGAAAACTCTAGCAAGAGTTGTCTTTCCTATACGTCCCATGCCCCATATCCCCATCATACGAACATCACTAGACTCTGTACCTATAAAAAACCTCAATTTCTCCAAGCGTGAATCTATTCCTACTAGCTCTTTGAGAATCTCTGGTTTCGTTCGAATTTTATTTGATATCTGATGTGCTCATAATTTATCTATTATTTTAATGCTTCTATATAATTTAACTTAATTTTATGTTAAATTATATTTTATTATATTAATTTTTATATTTTGTTATTGTAGAAATATTGGGAATATTCACGAGAAAAGAAACTTAAAGAGAAAATAAATTGGAGTATAATGTAAATAATGTAAAAGTAAAAGGGAAAGAAATACAAAACCAAATCAAGGAAGAGAAGAAAAGGTCAATTGACTTTTAATTTCAAACTAGTTACGTGGAGCCCATTTGACAATTTAAATGGCAAGCTTACAATATAATAAAGGAAGCAAATATTTTGGCATTGTTTGAAAAGGGTATTAACATGGATAGCTTAAAAGGTGGCTAGAATTGTTTTTGTTTTATCCTTTTTATTCAAGGATTCGTGGGGCAGCATTTGAAGAATTAGTTTTCGAAGAAAATATGGCTTAAACGTGAACTTGGGCCTTTTGATTTTGAAATATAATGGCCTAAGATTGTAAAGGTGGAGGCGGCAATTTTAATCCTTTCCATTTAAGGATTTGGAGTTGGCGCAACATTATAAAAAGGAAAGTGAATAGGGCAGCCGTGAGGTTTTTGGAGCCAAGAGAATTAAAGAGACAAGAGGGCAGCCACAAGAACCACAAACCGAAAGGAAGTAGCAGCCGTACTTTTAAGCACAAAACCAAGAGCAGGAGGAATAATTTAGAGCAGGAGGAAGACACATTAATTCTTGAGTTTTTCTTTGCATTAATTCTTGAGTTTTTCTTTTTCTCTTCTCTATTATCTTATTTGAAAGTTTCTAATTAAATTAATAGATTCTCTTTATATTCTTATGAACTAATTTATTTACTAGGGCTACGATGTAGCCTAACTATGAAGATTTAATTCCATAAATTTATGTTATTTTTAATTAATTATTCCTTGATTGAGCGTTCATTATTGTGCTTAATGCTTTTAAATATCTGGCCAATATTTGAATGATTTAAGAATACATAATGAGACCGGGAGGTGATTTATGTATTTTTGCTTTGTGTAATGGATGCCATAAATTGAACGAAAGACAGAGATGTGCCAACGTGATTCGTGCAGTTTTATCTAAGAATTTTCATAGAACTTAATGAATCTTCGCATATTTAAATTCACATAGAGATATAGTGGGTTGATATGTGGAGATATGTTTGATATTACTCGAGAGAGGATATTGGATAAATTAGGGAAATTCACTGTCAACATGGGTAATAAACTTTAATAGCATAGATGGAGGATTAAATTGGATTGGTTATGGTGAAATCGGATGTCCTAGTGTTTTAATCTCTTGGTGATTTCGGTTACTGCTTGCATCTTTATTTAGTTTTTAATTATTTTATTTTGTTTAATTTTAATATAAATTCGCTTATTCGATTGTTCAAATAACTTAGGGTTAGAATAATTTCGGTAACTAATAGGATATACAATCTCTGTGGGACGATACTCTACTCTTCATTATATTACTTGTGCCGAATAGTACACTTGCTAATTTACGCAACACCTTTGAAAATTAATAAAAGTTGTCTCAAGGCATATTTTTCACATTATCTAAGAGACCTTTGTGAAAATTTATACTTAACTTATGCAGACATCCACATCCGGCAATAATTATATACAGGAAAAGAGACTTTTACGATCTTAAATTTTTGAGAAATAGTTAAATTTGTAATAATTAAAAGATGCTAAAACTTTCTTTTTCAATTAAAGATGTCTAACCATATTAAAATCATGAATAAGGGAAAAAAATAACCTCTAATATAGTGTGTTTTGGCTTATAATTTTTTAATAAAGTAAGGGATAACTTAAAAAATAATAAAGCACATAGTCCAATACAATATATAAAGTCATTTAATATATTAAAAGAGTAACGATATAACCACAAATTTTTGTACAAACTGATATGACATTAATTCATTTATTGAATTAAATATCTTTTGGTCCACATAATTTATTTATATTATTTTATATTTTCATTCAACCAGTGAATTAATGACACATCAATTTATACAAAAATTTGTGGTTGTATCATTACTCATATTAAAATACATATATATGTCATTCTCTGTTTCGACTATCCTTTTTTTTTTATTCTAACGAAAGACACGATAACATCAATTGTTCTTTTAAATAATGTAAAATATGATTTCCTTTCCTCATAAATTTCTTTCTTACAATCATACAACTAATTTCTAAATGTAAAAGAGATGGAAATTAAAATAAGGAGGAACATGATGCCTAAGCCAAGGACAAAGGTCCAAAGAGTAATTATAAATACCCTGAAACCGGACACCAAACTGGCCCCCTAAAAAAGTTAAATCATTGCTTTGAAAAAAAAATTAAGTAAAAATCATTGCTTAAAAAAATTAAGTGAAAATTAAGGAAATTTCCACAAATCTTTTGTAATAATACGTTATAAATAACCACTATCCTGCAACAAAATTTCCACATGATGCGTTATGATACAATTCAAGCAATTCCATGAGGTGTAATATGAAATAATGGAGAAGATCTTGGCTCTTAATTGACTTAATTAAGAAGCTTCTTCATCTTGGCTGGTAATATGAAATAATGTATTACACCATCTGATTCAATTATATATAAAAAATGAACTTATACCTAAAATTAATAATTATAATTAACAAATTAACTATTAATGCACAAATCTTAATACTAAATTAAAAGAGATATTTCATAAATTAACACATAATAAATTGTACTTAAAATAATAAATTGAAAGTTCATAATAGAAGATTTCTTATTAAATAATATGAATTTAAAGAGGTCAATACAAATATTTTAAACTTGAAAAGAAAAGAGGGTGACGAAAGCAAACAGCGAACGCAAACTTGAATCTTGACCAAGTAAACCTTGGATCCTAGGCAGGAAAGAATTTGAGAAATTAAGAAGAAAGTTGAATTGTACATGTGGACTAAAATGATGAATTCAAAACTTGAAGAATTTATACGGGATCGTTTTGCTTATTAATTATGTTTTCGATTTGTCACGGGCTGGTCATGCGGCTTACTTAAACATTAAAACGGCAACACGGGATGACGTTTTAAGCAACGCTTAGGAGACGCACTTGAGAATACATGTTTAAAAGAGAGCTTTATATAAGCTGATTGTTGAGGCAGTTTCAGCAAGAATTAGAGAGCTTTCTAGAGAGAATTAGTTTATAAACAGAAATTTATTGCGATGAAACCTGGAGCTTCCAGAGACAAAGATTCAAGCTAGCAAACCAGGTATAAACAGAGCAACGGCCCTGTTTCCAGTTATTAGTCTCAAAGCGATTCATGTGGAAATGATTCATACATAATATCCTCCATATATTTTTATATATAGAACTAGTATCTTCATAGAGTAACGGGGTCCTTAAGCACTAAGGAAACTTGGTCTTTCATCAAAAGTGGTTGCGTGTAGCGATCGCCATCCTCATACATGAAGTGGCATACACGAGCAAGATTAAGAAATCGCTCAAGCAGAGGCAATGACACAGCAGTTGGACTCAGAAGCTCTTCATTTATATCTTTCCACGCATTATCAACTTGTATCCTCAAAGCCTTCTTTGCCTCTTCCTCCGATACACCATGTTGCTTCATGTAGCATTCAACAGCTGAGGGAATATGTCCTCTCTTTTGCTCAAACTACGTCCACCATCATCAATTCATGAAAATTCGTTGTAATAAATTAATTTATATGAAGATATTAAATTTTTATTAACCTCAGCCGATGCGGGATATTGTCCCTAACACGTACCTCATGGCTAGCTATGTCATCCATCAGTCTGCCAATGGTTTGCGCAGCGACTACAATCTTAGGCTTTTTGATTAGCCATTCAAAATCCTCCTTAGTTGCAATATCACCCATGTCAACGAAGGAAGCCGTTGCAAGCGTTAAAATACCGCTACTCCCTAAGGCAACACCTTCATATTCCTCTATTTTTGGAAGAAAACCTTCATGTAACCACTTGGCTTCGCTAAAGTACATCATAATTGATTCTTCCGTCTAAGGAACATCAATATATATATATATATATATATATATATAGCCCAAGCCAAATAGTCAATAGCAATCCCCAATGTATAGGCATGCCCAACAACAAATGAAAGATGGAGAATTTTTTTTTTTTTTTGATGTGATGAAAGATGGAGAAATTGATAGCGAAATGATACCATCTGTTTTACATATTTTACGCCATATGACGATCTTCCTTCCTTGGCCAAGCTTTCCTCAGCTTCGTCGTGAACATCTAAAAGTGACTTATAAATGAATTTCATGTATTCTGGTAGTGTGTCTATGGCGCCAATGTCCCATCTGAAATGGAAATCAAATAAGCATCCTAAGTCGGACTTGGGTGGCTAGCCAAATAATGAGACCAAAGGCCACTTGGCCATGCCGGAGGGGCAACTATGCTTTAAGTCTAGTAATAAATAAATAAATAATTCAAAATATTTGAACAGAAACTCAAACCTTTTGACTGCCTCTACGAAGAGCTTGAGCTCGTCATAAGTACCGTAGGCGTCGAATGTATCGTCTATGATGGATATCATGCTTATTAATTTGGACATAAAAATTCTGCCAAAGGCATATTTGGGCTCATAGTATGCTCCCATCAATATCCAAAAATATAATTCAACTATTCTGTCTCTTGCATAAGGCAGCTTGGTAGAGAAATCTAAATCTATCCACCACCTGAAATAAATTCCGTGTAAAAGGTTCTCTTTCTTCTAAGTTACGGAAATTAGAATCTATTGCGACCAATGCATAAGAAATACAAAGAAACGAATAATTTGGCTTTGTCGTTTAATATATATAAGATTGGGTGATAAAATTAATCCTCCCGAGTTTATACAAGGACATTCTATTTAGGGAGAATAACACTTAACTTTCTAAGTTTTATTTTAGAACTTTTGTCATTTAGCTCGGTTCCCAATATTTTTACCTACTCTTTGTAATGCTGACGTTAAAGTAGTGACAGGAAAAACTTTTTTTTTTTTGGTTAGAATAAGATCATACCTAGTCATGTCACTTACTTCCTTCTGATGTGCAGCTTGTAACAAATTAAAGTCCAACTTTGCAAACTTGAGCAAAGATTTATCATGCATGTCACCTCTTGAACAGACATCCAAAAAATATCTTGCCTCTAACCTTGGTGGGGCTTTACGGAGTGGAAGTTTGAGAGCGTGATTTATTTGCTCAGCAAGACTAGGGCTAGCGTGAGGCACCATTAACTTAAGGTGAGTGGTAGTGAAAACTATGGCTTCATCTAAAATATCTTCTCCGTTAATGGCTAGGTGTGCTGCCTCATACAAACTTAGCATGACTTGAACGTCGTCGATCATTGATGCCTTGAATTTACCTTCATTATTTTTAAACTTCTCAAACACATCTGCTCAGATCACATCCGAAAATATGAAATAAATGTGACTCTCGATTAGAAAATAATCTAACTATTATATAAGCTTAATCAAAATAGCCTAGTGAGCGGCAGTGCCTACCTTATGGTGAGCATGTGCAGACATTGCAAAATTTCATAACATTTTATGAATATTATTTAAACTGTAGATTAATCAGACGACATCAAGTGAAACTATTGGTCACCATGATGTGAACACTGTTGCCCACTAGATTATTACTCAAAAGCTGAAGTCACAAATATTAATTACATACCACATGAAATCTTAACTCCTTGCTGCCTAAGAAGTCGAAAACTAAGAGAAAGAGTGTAAAAATCATCATCACCGATACTGTCATTGTCAAGGTGGTCAAGTATTTTTTCCAATTCATCTTCAATCTCATTTTCAAAGTGATAAGCTACACCTAACCGTTGTACTGCATCAATCAAGTGTAGTTTATCGGCAATTTTATCCGCGGTAGCCGTTATCATCATCCTGACCTCTTGTTTCAGCGCTTCGTATTGTTCCTGGGTCGTAGCATCAATTGCCTGCGTGCACAACTTAAGAATAATTACTACTGTTCAAAATGAAAATAATTTTTACTAATCCCATGATTTTAGTTTGTCTTAATAATCATATGATACATGTTCCTTACAAATTACAGCACATGCACACGAGTGCACACATACATACGTATGGCTGTCTTTACTTATCGGACAAGTCTGGTAATGAAATATTTATAATTTATACAGAACTCTGCCTGCATATATCACCTTGAAATCAGAAGCAGATTTCAGGAAATGGTTTCCCCATACAGTAGGACTAAAATCTGCAATCGGACGAACACTTTCTTCAACTGCTGTTGGAACTGGAGTAGACATCTTCCTTACAGACAAATCAAATCTACTTTTTTTTAATCGTTAGTCAGGATCATTGAAAAAAGAAAAAGGTTTGTGTTAAATAATAGGTTGCAGAAACCTTGAAACACCTCTGCTCTATTTATAGAAAACTCAAGAAGACTGTTCATTCTATTCTTGCATATCTGCCTTTGAATGGGACGTGCAGGGGTAGGTGTATATATCAAGTGTATATCAAGTGTATATATCAAGTGTCAAAGACTCAAAGTTGTATAATTAATTTAGGATGTGTTTCGTACGTCATATTATATTGCATAAGTTGCATCACAATAAATAAAATATTTTTTATTTATTAATTTTAATATTTTCTACCATTACTTCCATTTAATTTTTACTTAACTTTCTTAATTAAAATTTTAAAAAATGATCAATAAAAGTAAATAATAAATTATTAATAACTAATGAAAAATAAATAAATTGATATTATATAATTAAATAAAATAGTGTGCCAGAACCACATATCATTTAGAAAGAATTCAGAAGAACAATAAGGTTACTAATAATCATTGACATTATATATAAACAAAAAGAACTTGGCATATATTTTTTTAATAAATACTTTGTGCATAGATCTTAATTGCAATAAATAAGATATTTACTAGCATAAAAAGTTAACATGAGAATGCTTCTGGTTTCGAAATTAAATTTATTAGTGATCCTCTTTTTAAAAAGTAAAAAACTGATCCGCAGCTTCTTAATTTTTTTCTCCCCGTAAGAAAACATTATACCTAATAAATCCAGAAATGTAATTAGAAATTTTTTTCAGGTGCTGATATATAAGAGAGTGTGCGCCCCGACCTCTACCTAAGCAAATCTTAATTAAAGCCAAAGAGTTTATACAAAATTAACATTCAAGCTTTGCTTCAATTTTTAAACACACAGGAAATGTAAATCAACTCGGAAAGGAGAAGAGAAATGTACAAGATAAACTTACAGCTTGTTGGTTCTCCAATGAAGCATATGCTCAAGGTAAAGTAGTAGTTAATCAAATTCACGCAACTTTCTAGCTCCTCATCCTCAGCTCTGTTGTATGATTGTATCCCAGATTAAAGCAAGTCTTAGTGTTGACTGACTTGCATAATTAATTATTCGATATAAAACTTCCACTTGTCATAATTAATTCTTCAAATGGCAGTCACTATCGTCGAGGAGAATAATGGGCTTCTTTAGTTTATTCAAAAGACTAGGAAACTCCCGTTCGAGCATCTTCCCAGAAATGGTTTATGAAATATAATATGTGTATATAAATTGGCCACGACTACGTTGCATTAGAGTAACAAGCCCCATTATTTGTCCTTTGGTTAAGTGACCGTTGGATATTTATAGGTGTATAATATGTCAAATAATAAATTTCTGATAATTTATTATCATTTTTCCTGAGAAAATTCTTAGAGTAAACTACCTGATGACATGGGAAGCAAAACCGGAGAGATTGGCAGCTTCCCTCAGAGCAATCCTCCAACCTTCCAGCTTCTCTGGCCACTCCATAAAACGTTCTTCAAGCTTCAAAAATCCATCCCCAAAAATCCCAGTTTGATTCCTCACATCCGAAGGATCAACACGATAGAAAACCGGTACAACAATCTGTCCAATATTCTTATCATTCTTGCATTCCAGGATCTTCACAAATTCTTCCAAGCACCATCTTGAAGAAGCATACCCTTCCGAGAAAATGATGACCGAAATCTTTGATCCTCCTATTGCATCCAATAGAGCTGGAGATATTTCATCACCTCTTATGAGTTGGTTATCAATGAAAGTTTCGATCTTTTTCCCGCGCAAAGCTTCATAAAGATGGCTAGTAAAGTTGTCGCGGGTATCGTCGCCTCTGAAACTGAGGAAAACGTCGCATTTTGCTTCAGGCCGAAGATTGGTCGAAGAGGAAGAAGAAGAAGAAGCAGAAGCCATTGTTTTTCAATTGAAAAGAGACACCTAACAACAGAAATATATCGTAAATGTAATTCTTCTTTTTTAAGCTGACAAGAAAACACGGTAACTTCTATTTTTCTTGTTTTTTTTATCGAATTTCGTAATTGTTTAGTTCAGCCCATGCGTTACTTGGAAAATGCCATGAATAATGTCAGCTTTGTTAGCTTTTGGGTTAAATCCGAAGAAGATGTCTACTAGTTTCTTGGTCGATTACTTTTAAGCGGGGTCTAAAAATTTGATTCCAACGCTGGTACATTAGTTTGTATAAAGGTCTATGGATCTATTATTAGTCAATGAGGAAAATGTAAACGATTAAGATAGAAGCCCAAAAGAAAACACAAAGAAAGTGCATAGCAATTTACTTGATTAATTATTATAGTGTTTATTTGCTGGAATGGAAATTGGGAGTCTAGATTGCTTCCATTCCATTATTTTCTTACTTATTTTAACAGGGAGGTGGAAGTTTCACTTCGTAGATCTTATTTATTTTTAAAGTGAGAAGTGGAATAATATAATTTATATTTATTAAAATAATATAATATTATATTTACTTAAAAATAATAATTTTATATTTTTTTAATTAAAATTATTATATTATTTAATAATATTACATTTATTAAAATAATAATATTAAACTATTAAATATAATATTATTATATTTATTTACAAATAATAACTTATGTAATCTAAGTTAGAATTACCTAAAAATAATATTATTGTATTTGTAAAGAATTGATAATATTACTCTATACTATCTTTATTTGAAAATATAATATTATTATATTTATTTAATATTAATAGTTAATATTAAATAAATACTTTATTCTAAGAAAATATAATTTTGTAATATATTATTAACAATAATGTTTCATTTATATTGCTCTCATTAATATTTTGTATTTACATAATTAAAATTAATAAATAAATAAATAGTTTATTTTACAAATATATATTTTTCATTTTGTAATTAAAAACTATAATTCTTTAAATAAGGGTAAAACAGTAATTTAAAATAAACTACTCCCAATCCAAGAAAAACTATAATTTGAAATAAATCACTCCCAATACAAGATAATGTAAATAAATAAATGAGATTCCAATTCTTATTTCATACTATTATTCAATTTAGGTAAGTAACATACTTTCACTTCCACACTACACTCCTGATCTCAAAATTAATACTCCTGAAGATTTCTAATCCAATCCGAGAAGTAAACGCTGCCTATACATTTCAAATTCAGGCTTCTTTGAGAGTATTAGGAATTGAAGGTGATCAATCTTTTGTCATCCAAGTGACAGTCGTGTGTTTGCATTCAATAAGTTAAAGACCTGTTCAAAGCCAAAGTTTGTGCCGCTACAATTAGATCAATGATAAAAGACAATATAAACGAAAATTGAATAGCATCGAGAAGCATCATTTCATATTACCATAAAAATTGTAGGCCAAGCTGAAAATTAATTATTAAGCATCCATACCTATTAAGACCAATGTAATTTGTAAAACATTGAAACCACCAATCCTTATCCCGTCCCGAACAATAAATCGGGACAAAAATATGCCCTTATCCCTCGTCAATCAAGATCCCGAATTGTCCATAATGACATTTTCTGATCATATGCTATAGCTTTTTTCATACATGATATGTCTTACTCATACAACCAACATATCATACTCATATAACCAACATGTCATTTGCATATAATCGACATGTCATTTTTTCTAAATAAGATGTCATATGCAAATATTGACATGCCATATCTATCTAATTATTCGTTAAATTGACTTGTCATATATTTTTGAAAACTCATATTTCAAGGCATTCGAGATTCTGACTAGGATTTTTAAATGTTTTGAATCTCTGTCTGAATAGTAAATTAGGATAAAAGTTTGTGCCGAATTCTATCTCAAATAAGGTAGGATCACGAATCCCCTACCCAAATAATAAATTAGGATAAAATTTTGTCCCGAATTCCATGTCAAATGAGCCAGGATCCTAAATCGCAATTGAGATTTAGGGAATTCTGCCAACCCTACCAAGGGAATACAATAATAATACGCAAAGAGACAGTGAGGGCGAGACATCTTAAGCTGAGTTTTCAGCAGGGCATCTTCGATCATTTCTTTGAGCTTATTTCCATCCAATTTGAAATAATTTATTAAGCTAAATGTTTGTATGATCAATAATGTTGGTTTGAATAGAATAGACAAACCTGGTAATGCTTTCAGTGACGTGCAACAATGTGCTGCCATATCGCTTAGTTTGTATGGAAGCTGTGGGATGGATTAAAGCCTCTCGTAATAGCTTAGCTCGAGGCAGCTTAGCTTTGAAAGTTGTATGATGCTTGTTGGGATTCTCTCTTAATTGCTTTTATCACTTTATATTCTTTTTTCCAACACAATGAACAAGCACATATGGCTTGACTGAGGAAATAAACTATGTAAAATGCAAAAAGACGAAAATCTAAATTATGTAAAACGTTAAAAGTGTTTGTTTTATTGAGAGGGACCATCCAGGTATGGGCGGACTGACTGGGAACCGACCCGTTATCCATCCACTGACGAGAGCGGGAGGTTGTCGCTGCTCTGTGAATCCAGCCTCACGCTGTGCCCTCCACTTTAGGAACCAAGCGAGCCAAGCCTTCGCTCAGGCCACGTGGACCACTCTTTACTTGAATTGGGCGAGTCCGTTTAACGCCCCGTAAGTCCAACCTGGAAAATTCAGCCAACATTCAAACACTTTGGTGCCCCATTTGGTTACAAGCTCGTGTTACTGAGCCCGGCGGCCGTGCCTGAGCGCAAGGAAATTTATAAAGATATATATTTGTCTCTATCTGTTCGATGTGGGAATAAGCTACTTCCCATCCAATGTCAACAAAACCAGCTGATGTTGTTGCCCATTTCAATGATAAAATTGCTGCCATAAAAGAATGAGCTGTGCTAGATTTTTCCATGGAAGATTAATAATTCGTGTTGCTGATAATAAGTACGACAAAAATTGAGGGATAGTTGTAGAATAATATCAAAATAAGCTCTATTATTGGGAGGCTTAATTGGGTAATGTTCATGTTTAATCTAACATTGAGAGGTATTAACAGAAGTCAATTACATTATGCAAATGAATATTGATAAATCTACAAGTACACAATGTTGGTCCTAGCAAATGAATATTGATTTTATGCAAACACAAAGGATCATCTTTATAATGTAATGAAGCTCTAAATATATTGTAACATAAGATTATAGTAAACAAAATAGATAACACTTTGTACATTATCAACATGTACCAGTTTATGTGTTTCTAATACCACTCTATATTTATCTCATTTTTTTTCAAGACTAAATGATATAATAGTTTATTTCATAATATCCTTAATAACACTCTTAATTGATCTCAATAAAGAGATAAGTGTTTTTTTTTTTGAGGTTTCAAAATTATTTTTCCTATCAACTTTGCTGCACTTTTTTTTTCTTTCCTTAAAAGAAGTAGCAGATAATTTTGTCAAAAAAATGGGCGTGAAAAATAGTTTTTTTAACATTTTATTAAATTCTCCTGTCCTTAGATATAAATTTTTTTAAGGATAAATCAGTGACTTATAAAAATATTAAATGATAAATTTAGAGAGCAAATTCATTGATTCAAATTGCCTTGCCCTTCAAGTAAAATTGTAATTCATGTTGATGTTATATATAGTACTCGTATTCGTGTGTAGCACATATTTCTGCATTAAAAAAAGTATTAGGAGCCTAAAGGCATAAAAAAGTATTGACAAAAAAAATTGATTAAATCTTCGAAATAAACCACTCCATGAAGACAAATCCAGGATACTCTTTTTGGAAACCCATCTTTATTATGTATCTAGTTACGTAGGACACACAAAAAATTGATCAATACAATTATAACTCATATATTAATTGTGTCAAAAACAAAATTAGAAATAAGACTTGATTATTAAATGTGACTAATATTGTCATGTTTAAAACATTAATACAATTGACCCTGTCAGTGATGATTTAGGGTAATATCAGGCCACTAAAATGAAATATGTAGAGTAGGATAACAAAATGGAAGATAAAGACATGGACCGTAAAGGACAAAATTTTAGAATACGGGGAATTAATTTTACAATAAGAAAATTTAGTAAGGAACAAATTAAAGATAGAAAAATATACACTTCAATATACTATATTTTATTTTGCAATATATCAAAATATATTTTTTTATCTTTTAATTTACCAATTACTTTATTAAAACAAGAGATTCCCTTGTTATAATGCTTAAACTTACAAAGTTCCATTAAGAAAAAGAATAAAAATGTACCAAATAAGAACTGCATACTTGGCAGGATTGTGAATAGGGTCCAATACATGTTGAAGATAATCTCACTTGTTAGAAGTCCATGAATAATAAGAAATCTAGTGGGACTCTGCATTTATTGGTTACGAATTTACAATCTAATTTGGTAAGAAAAGAGAGAGAAAAGGCATACAGAAAAACATAGAATGAAGACATTAATATATGATACCTTAATGTTATTTGTAAGTACATTATATGATAGTTTTTCTTATTACTTATGTGAGCCATCTAAGAATTGTTTAGTCATTTGAATTAAAATTAATGGATTAAATTAGGAGTGGACATTGGTTCAGGATAAATTTTCTATTTCATTTCGGTTCGGGTCCTAAATTCAAAAAATCCGTTCGGATTTTAGAGAAAATAAAAACCGAACCGGAACCAATAGTTCGGTTTAGTTCAACTTCAATTTTTCAGTTTGGTTTCGGTTTTTCAGCAACAGTTCACTTAATGGATCAATTAACAAATCGAATTTTCAGCTCATCTTAATTGTACACAATGCCTAACATAATTAATGTAAAATCAACAAAAAAATAATTCAAATTTGTATACGCAAAAAAAAAATCCAAAATTTTGGACTAAATTAAATAATTTTTAGAATCATCATCACTTTTTTTAATATCAAAACTTTTGGCTCAAAACATAAATAAAATAAAATACGTTTCTGCACAATAATATAACTTATCAAAAATATAAGGATCAAAATATTATCTTGTCTTGTTGACTTTTGGTTAAGGACCATTTTGAAAAGTTTGCAAAATATATTAGGCCATAACAAAATTTCTCTATGCCAATATTTTCTAAATATTGGGTAATACTAACATTTTATAAAAGAGAGGGACCCAATGATATTATCAGTTTGATTCAGTATTTTTATATTTAGTTTTTTTTTTTAAATAAAAAACCAAACCGAATCGATTTTTTTGTGTTCCGATTCGGTTTTGTTCACCCCTGTATTAAATTATATTCAAAATCTATTAGAAAACTAGTAACTATCAACTAGCATGCAACTATGACTTCACATCCCATTTTTTGTCTTTTGGCGACCCAACCATTAAATTTAACCGAAGAGCTGTAAAAACTATTTCAACGGCAAAGATGTGATTACTTGGTTAGTAGCGTTTCAGCCCTTCTGTTTTCTGAAAAAATGAGGAAAAGTTAGATTTCAAAATTTTGACACGTAAATTTGTTAAAATATGTTATTATCTTTATACGGGTCAAGAGTAATTTAATAAATGAATATATTAAAAATATGGATGAATTATTTTAACTTGCTAAAATGCTCTCCACGCCAACTTACTTAAAATATCAATTGGATTACAATAATCTTATCTTGTGTTTAGTGTAACAAAGGATTGGACAAGGTTTTTATATAAATTTTGACAACATTAAAATAAAAATAAATAAATATTAAATAAATGCATAGATAGTAATTTAAATTTCATTATAGAATTTATAAATTTTTTTAGAATAATAAATTTCTATATTTAAATTTAAAATTATATAAAATTACTTATACTTTATCGCATATATGAAGCTCAGATCATATTTGCAAAAATATTATGTCAATTATTTATTCAATGTGAAAACAAATAAATTGTATAATATTTATTCTATTATTTAAATTTAAAATTGCAAAGTGTGAATCTTAAGTTTAAAATTGTAAAAAATGAATAATAACTTAAATTAATGTATTGTGGGAGAATTACCTTTTAAAAAAATTAAATTAATTAATTTTCAGTGCTTCTGATGTAACCCTTTTATCTTCTGTTGTTAACATAGGATAAAAATTTAGTGTAGAAAACTTAGGTCTTCTTAGAGTAAAAAACCATCACTACCACACGTTGATTTGGAAGGCTCAATCTATATTATTCTTATCCTATTTATTTATGCCAAACACTGTATTGGGATAAAAAATTTTTAAAATAAGTCTATTCCACAATCTTTAACTACATTCGGTAGTCTTCATTGTTTAGATTGTGTTATAGATAGTAAGATTTAGCTCTTTTGTTATTATAGTGGTAAAAAAGAAAGATAAACACAATCGATTTCTTTTAAGAGAATGCAAGCATTCCTTTTTTTTGAGGATTTGTGTTAAAAAAATTAATCTAATTTATGTGGTTAGAAGACTTTCTATTTTTTGATATTTCAGAAGAATCATATGTTTGATAATGAATAAATTAAGATCTGAAGTAGGACAGACTAATTGAGAGGGAGACAGAGAAAGAATAAATTTTTTTATAATTTCAAAATTATTATATTTTAATTAGGGCTTATTATGTAAACTTATTAAAACTTATAGTTTTTATTATTTACAGAAAACAATGGGGATTGTTGAAAAAAATGCTAAATATGTAAACTGTAAAATTAATTCAACCAAATTTTTTTTTAGTGAAAAATAAGGATAGGGGAATAACTTGAGTTGAAAAGGAAATGCTATAAGATTGAGGTGCTTTTTTTTTTGGGTCTCTCTCTGAAGGTACTAGTTTGCTGCAGATTTTAGAGGTATGTTTCAAACTGAGTTGGGGAAACAACGGATCAATCTATTTTATTTTACCAATTTTTTAATATTATTTTTCAATTAATTTTAAGCTGTATTAATGCTATTCTTATTCAAAAAGACATACTCAGACAAATTGCTAACATAAATGTACCAAAAATAAGATACAATTGAAAATTTATTATTCCTCACCATATTGTTCTTCAAAACTTCATAAATATCCTCGTGATACCACAACCTATTGCGCTCTCCTGAATGATCGATAGATTCATTTCAAACAATTTCTCTTCCCATATCTCGTATCAAGTCATGCATTCTTATGTAGTTATGGAAGCAAGTTATGAGAGACTTACCTTCAAGAACACTTAATTCTATTTTAGCTTGGAAGCCAGTAGCATAAAAAAAGCTTGTCACCTCATCTCTATGCTCTCCTTCAAAGAAACATGCAATATCTAGAAAAACATTCTTCTGAGAGTCATCCAAGCTATCATAACTTATTTTTAACAACTGCTGGATTTCCTCGTGAGGAATTTTTTCCAGTTTTCTCATTGCACTTTCCCATTCCTCTTTGCTCCTTCTGCATAGATGGCGACCCAAAACTTTAAGAGCTAAAGGAACCGCCCGCGCTTATTTGATTGCCTTGGCTGTGAGCTCTATATGACTAACATCTGGATGGTCTCCTCCAAAAGCACACTGACAAAAAAGCTTATGAGCGTCAGCATCTTTTAATTCCTTCATCCGATATGTTTGCCTGGCCGGACAATTTTTAAGAACTTGTTTATCCCTTATTATTATTATCACTCTATGATACGACAATGAGCTCATTCGGGCCCAAGGGAACCATACAATTGCCATGTACTTTATGTCTCTTAACTCTTAAAGAGCATGTCTATAATGGGAATCTCTTTTTGAAATACACATGGCACATACATTTGTTCGTATCTATTTTTCATTTCAAATTAGGGTTATTTTTAGGGACCTCCCCTAAGGTTTGGCGTATTAACACTCAGAAAGAATGTATCCACGTAATTACAAGCACTTCCTCTGCCGTTAGTATTCAGTTAGTTTAACTGTTAGTATACCGTTAAAATTACAAAAGTACCCTTCCCCTCAAAATAATAAATTATTTTTTAGATTGGTTCTCTTTTTTCATTGAAATTTTCTCTCGCTTCCTCTCGCCTTTTCTTGACCTAACAAAACATATTTGACTTTTGTTAGATTTTGGCATGGGGAAAGGAGGCGAAGATTACAGGTACGAAAAATTATAAGTGAAACAAAAACAAGGGAGGATCACGAGATCCTCCTAACTTGGGTGCAATTAGTTAACGAATGCGAAAAAGCACTATAGAGTGAGAAAAAGAGTTGGTTTGAAATCTGTGGAGGTAGAACGACCCCGTAAGATTTATGTGTTAAATGAACTTGAGAAATGATGGGCCATCAATCTAGAGCTTAATCATGGAACAATTCAACGACACACTCGTTCTGAGAGTGGAACAAGGGTCGTTGACCGGAGAGAGCGAGACGGTTAACAAAACGAACAAAATTATTCCTTTAGATACCTATATTCAAGGAAAAATGTATGCTTTTTGGTACAATCACTATTGTGAATGGGAATTGTGTGTGTCTGGTTATATAGATTGGAATGGAGACTAAGATTGGGAAAGTGCATAGGCAAATTCATGTTGCTTCGCAAAGCGAAGAGGATACCCCGTTGAAAAGAAACTGAATGATTTTGGGGAGGTTTTGACCAAGATGATTGGAGTTATTTGTGTTTTGTATGGTTAATTAATTTTAAGTATTTTAAAGATGAAGATGGTGTTAAGTGTTGTTCACGTGAAAGAGAAAGCAGATTGGAACGATTATGTTTTCTTTTGTCCAATGGTTATTATAAAATTCTGGTTAATAGAGTAAACTCTTACATATATATCAGATATTGAGAAACACAAAGCTTCACTTTTGAATTCTTCTGAATTTTAATTTTTTTTTTACACATTTACCCTTATTTGCTGATTCCATACGTGTTTGGATACTAATGGTAGGGGAGGTATTTTTAATTATGTGGATACATTCTCTCTGAGTGTTAATACCCCAAATCTCAGGGGAGGTCCCTAAAAATAACCCTTTTGAATTATCATTATGTTTCTCAAAAGATCAATACTACTTAGTACTCAAGCCTTAATTCTATAAAGTGTGTTTGGATCGTAGCATAATATGGTATTTAACCATTGTTCTCATTAATTTATTGCCAAGGATGTTTTTGGCAAAATTTGGGAGCTCATTGCAATGCACCATTTGTGTCCCCATTGCACAAACTCAAGGGATAGGGTAGGCAATGGGACAAAATGGGTCAGGATTCACCAATCCTTATCCCATCCCGAACAATAAATCGGGACAAAAATATGCCCTTATCCCTCGTCAATCAAGATCCCGAATTGCCCATAATGACATTTTCCTATTATATGCTATAGCTTTTTTCATAAATGATATGTCTTACTCATACAACCAACATATCATACTCCTATAACCAACATGTCATTTGCATATAATCGACATGTCATTTTTTCTAAATAAGATGTCATATGCAAATACTCACATGCCATATCTATCTAATTATTCATTAAATCGACTTGTCATATATTTTTGAAAACTCAGATTTCAAGGCATTCGAGATTCTGACTAGGATTTTCAAATGTCTTGAATCCATGTCTGAATAGTAAATTATGATAAAATTTTGTGCCGAATTCTATCCCAAATAAGCCAGGATCACGAATCCCCCACCCAAATAGTAAATTAGGATAAAATTTTGTCCTGAATTCCATGTCAAATGAGCCAGGATCCTAAATCGTAATTGAGATTTAGGGAATTCTGCCAACCCTACCAAGGGAATACAATAGTAATATGAAAAGAGAAAGTGAGGGCGAGACATCTTAAGTTGAGTTTTCAGCAGGGCATCTTCGATCATTTTTTTGAGCTTATTTCCATCCAATTTGAAATAATTTGTTAAGCTAAATGTTTGTATGATCAATAATGTTGGTTTGAATAGAATAGATAAACCTGGTAATGCTTTCAGTGACGTGCAACAATGTGCTGCCATGTCGCTTAGTTTGTATGGAAGCTGTGGGATGGATTAAAACCTCTTGTAATAGCTTAGCTCGAGGCATCTTAGCTTTGAAAGTTGTATGATGCTTGTTGGGATTCTCTCTTAATTGCTTTTATCTAGAACCAAACACCTTAGCGAGGATAACTGCTCAGGACTTTCGGGTAACTCCATGATACCACAATTTAAGACATAGATTTATCAAATTGTGAAAACCTAAGAAAATTGGTAGTTGCAAACCCCTACATCTATCAAAAGTTAAACGAATCGAGGTTGTGCAAGTGTACAATGACAATGGTCCCTCTCTTAAAGATGTTCCATCAGCTTGCAATCCCTTCAAGGCATCTAAGTTTCTAAATTCATCTAGTAATCTCTCAACATTATTGCAACATAAGAGATTACGATGTTGAATTCTATTTGTTTGGAACAGGTAACATCATCAAAAGGAATTATAATCTTCCTACGGCTAAGTCTTTTACTTATAAAGTTGAGGCTAACATTTGGAATACCAGCACTCGGATTTTCATCCTCTAATAACCCAGAAAAAAAAGTTAATGCCGCAACTGAGCCACCAGTCCTTTCTGATTCTTCTTTAACATTTTGAAGAAGGTAAGAACCTTCAAATTGGTTAGAGATTTTCAACAAGAAGAAGTTGCTGACTATAATGATTTTTCTCTCTAGTCGTAAGCCTGACTACAATCAGATTGTTAGCCTCAAGGGCTACACACACATTGTAATTTTGATGATAACAAATATGTCTCTTAAATGATATAATAAATACTGTATTTCAGATTTTCACTAGTTCTTGAGAAGCTCAAGATTTTGTTTAATAAATTATTACTTTTCATAAACCAAAAGGTATTATATTATATTTATAAAAGAAGTATTTTGCGGATTTGAGTATTTTTCAAATTTTTGATTAAATTTAAAATGTTTTGAGAACTTCGAAATTAGTAAGAATTATGAAAAATATCATCTTTGTAAAGTATTATAAAGTTTTGGGACACAACATAATTTCAAAAAATTTTATGAAATAACAAGCATTATTTAAAAACTCTAAAATTGGATATGTTTGTAAATTTTTATAACGTTTTGGGCAATAATCAAATTACTGAACATTTTGGGAAAAAACATAATTTTGAAAAATAGTGTTACAGTAGAAAAATTCAAATCGCAATAGTAACTGGCACTGTGCTAAGCGATGACTCGGCTACTTAAAAGGCTTGCAGCTTGCTTGCTAATTTTATGCATAACCGTTATTTTTTATGTCCAAACTATATAAACTTAAATTCAATTCATTTTTAAAGAATTTTGCAAGCATAAACAAGTGTAAACAACATATTTTGAGCTTCTAATTCACAAATCATCGTAGATTAAATATTTATTGAGCTATTATTTATATATCTACTCTAAAAGAGAGTATTTGTTGTAATTCTTGGAAGTCATTGTAAAATTTGTGAGTTTGTATATGTGAGAAACACTCGAGTGAAGAGATTGGAGATAATCTCTTATTGTAAAAATACATTGACACCTTAAAAGTCAATTGTGAATATTTAAGGCCTTGGGAGGCTTAGATAGTGAAACTCCCAACCTTGGTTTGCTTAAAGGCGTAGACGTAGGCGGAGATTGCCGAACCACGTAAAAGTCTTTGTGTTTGTGCTCTTTTCCCGTAGTCTTTTATTTTTTATTATTGTTAAACTTTATTATTTTTTTATTTCACTTAGGCATTAGATTAAATTATTGTGTGGTTTGATTAGCTTTATTTTTAAAACCTAATTCATCCCCTCTTAAATTACATAACTAGTATTTCACGTACTAGTGTAAAAAATTGTAGATGAAGAGAATTTATATCTTATGCAATTACATATAAAGATAACCTTTCTTCGTGGCGATTTAAAGGAAGAGATTTATATGACGCAACCAGAAGGCTTCATAGAGGTAGGCAAGGAAAACCTAGTGATTCATACGGTTGCATCCACTTGGGAATCGAGGGTTTCGCGAAAAATGACACCAGGACGTCTAGCAAAGACTTGGCCATATGGTGATGGTGGAAAGACAAGTGGAGGTTGTTATGCATGCAGTTTAGGATGAAGTGGCTAGAAACTTCTTGTGCCTGAAGGGGACGTTCTTCTTGTCGGGAATTTTCTCGACGAGGACATGTTTCGCGTTGTTGTCGCAGAGGATGAAGTCGAGTTTGTTCTCTGCACGTGAAAGTCTAGGCTGTCGTGACGACGTGTCATTGGTGGAGTATTTGTGAGAGTGATGGAAATTGTGAAAATTCTCTCATCTTTTCGTTGCCTGCTGCTGCAGCAACCGCTGCACAATTTGATGATTGCTGCCAAGATCTTTCTTTTGTAATTTTCTCTTTTGGGAGATCACTGATTTTCTCCTAATTGAAGTTATATATACCATTTTCTTTTTTCTAAAATTCAAACACCTCCTAAATCAAAAAATTAAAGGAAGAAATGGATAAATAAATCATTTGTTTAATAATTTATCTTGGTAATATAAAGTATATATGGGCGAGGTTACGTGAACCACTAATTTTCTTTTAACATCCACTTTTTAAATAAAATAAACATCAAATTTTGAATTATTATTTTTATTTATTAATTCCCAAATATTCAAAATTACCCTTGATTAATTACTTTCTCTCTGTACAATGATTAAAAACTAATATATTTTTTCTCTCTTTCAATTTTTTTCTTTGTTCTTTTTTGCTAAATCAACTTTATCTTCCTTTTAGTTTTCACTATAACATCGTCAAATTTACTTTCTTTTATCATTTAGAGTTTATGCTACAGAGATTTGGCCCAAAAAAATTCTAATAGATTCAAAATAGTTTAGAAACTTTTATTATTATTTTTTTTACATGATGAGTATTGATAATTCCATTTTGTATACATTACAATATGGGCTAAAATTGTTAATTTTGAACAATTTCATTTGTTGAATGCAATGTTTACTTCATGTATCATGATAAATTTTGATAAGGAGACAAGCGGAAAGAGTGAGGTAAATAAGTAATTGATCAAATTATATTTTCACAATAAAATTTTTAATTAAAAAAAGGATACAGTTGAGAATTTTTGTGGATTCAAATAAATCCACCCAATATACATTTATTTTAGAAAAAATATTTTTAAATGAAGAAAAGTACA